>RJWM01008850.1:0-70643 GCA_004363535.1 Dasyprocta punctata
AGGGAGTGATTCTGTCCAGAGAGCAGGAAGAGGAGGCTTGATGAGGGTGACAAGGACTTACTAGAGTCACCAAATCCAAGTGGAACAGATCTCAGGGAGATAAATGGTAGATTGCTGCAGGAAGGCTATAGAAGATGAGGCTGTGAACAGTCACCAATCTTGAGGTTTGTGGTCACCTGCAGGATAAACACTCCAGTAGCAGGAGGAGGGAGCCAGTGAAACTGATGGGTTTGGGGAGAGGGAGCGGGGAGGAAACAGTTCTGCTAATCTGACTTCTGTGGCATTTGACATCAGCCCCCTTGTATTTACTGAATTACATTCCCTTTCTTTGGCTTCTATGACAGGACATTTTAACATCTTGGAGTCTTTCAAGGGCTCCTTCTCTCTCTTGCCCTTTAAATGTCAAGGTTTCCAGGATTCTGTTTTTAGCTCCTGTTTCTGTTTAATCCACATATTTTCCCCTTCATGATGGTTTCAATGATGCCTCCTTGCTCATGACTCTGAGGTTTTGTTTTTCTTTGTTTTTTTTTTTTTCCTCTCTAGCCCAGGACCCTCTGAGTCAGAGTTAGTTTTGCCCATCTCTGCCCACAAGTGCTACCCTGATTTCTCACCAGATTCATTTCCACCTGTGCTTTAATTGTACATAAATGGAACCATATAGTATGGATTGTCTTGTGTCTGCATTTTTCAGCTCAATATAATATTTGTGAGATCCATCTAGGTATTGCATTTTTCAGTAGTCTGGTCCTTTATATTGCTGAGTAGTATACAATCGTATGGGTAGACAGTACCATAATTCTGTTTTCCCTTCATCTGATGGGAAAATTCAATTATTTCCAGTTTTGATGCTTATAAAAAGTTGTCATGAACATTTTTTGAGTAAGTCTTTTCCTGGATATATATTTTCAATTCTTTTGGGTAAAATCTAGGTAGAGCTGCTGGTCTGTGAAATAAATTTATGTTTAACTTTATAAGAAACTGCCGACCAGTTTTCCAAAGTGCTTATACAATTTTATAGCACCATCAGCCACGTGTAAGAATTCCAGATAACCAATGATGTTCATTTTTTAAAAATGCAAATATGACAATACTATTTCTCTAACTAAAACTTCTCTCCCTGGCTCTTTCTAGAGATGTCTCAATTTGAAAGGAAATAGGCCAGGTCCTCCATTATCTGAGTGCCAGCTGTTAGTCTTCATTTTTCTCTTTCTTCACAAGTTCCCTTCACTCCAGTCATACCTTCCTCACTCAGTTCTCTAACTCAAGAATTCATTCACATCCCTGTGGAAGCCCTTCCCTCTGCCAGAATGCCATTTTTTCCTTTTTTGCATAGCCAATGCCTACTCATCTTTTCAGAGGTATTTGCTGACTACTTCACACCTGCACCCCCACACCTATGAGTTATTGATGCTATTTTGTGCTCTCCAAACAGTCAAGGATTCCACCATAGTATTCTGCTCAGAGCATTAGAGTACATAATCTTCCTTCCTTTATCTGACCAGATCTTAGAAGACACTCTCTCCTTTCCTTTCTTCTGCCACTGCGTGATGTTAATCTACTATCAGACAGATACTCGCTAGGAGAGGTATATAGAATGGTGAGTTAGAACAGTCTCAATCCCTGCTCCCACAGAGATTAGGGTAGAGTGGAAAGGCAGTCAAGTGACTGCACTCATAATTTGGAAAGTTAGAAACTGCATTAAGTGCTCTGAACAAAGAGAGTGGTGGGTCTAACAGACAAGGGGGAAAACCTGACCTAAATAGGGGTAGAAGTGAGGGCCTGGCAAGGTCCCCTGAGCAAAGAATGCTTGAACTGGGAGGTAAAGGAGGCACAGAGTTAATCAGGTGTAGTATGCTCCTTCTCTGGGGTGGGAGAGGACATGGGACTGTCAAAGACACTGAAATTCAGCTAGGAAGGCTGAAGAAGAGGGAATGAGGAGTCTCATATGAGGAAGATGATGCTAAGGATTTGGTTATCACTTTATTTGAACAGAACACAATCCTGGTAGCTCCCAAAGTCAGTCACTGCACCTATTGGTCGTCATGCACAATATACATCTGTTGATTAATAAGTTTTACGAGTGTTCAAGAAGCTTGACAGCTAAAGAATAGAGAGCTACATGGAGAATCTCAAGTTGGATGCATCTTGAGTTGAGGGGAGAGTGTTTTCCAATAAGGGCATGACTTGAGGGAAACGTAGCCAATGGAGAAAAGATGAAATCCATATATACAGTACTGACCCAAATGGAAAGGGACAGAATCATAGATACAAAGATGACTGGTTTGGGGAAGAATAATTCTTCCTCTGAAGTAAAAGAATAGAATGGACAATGGGAAAAGCACTAGAGGAAAACACTACATATTGGGAGAAATGTTGTTCCAGCAGGTAGTCTAGCGGGCACTTTCCTGAATCTGCATGGTGCTGTCAGATGGCCACTCTTTCTTGGTGGTGCCATGGACCATGCCTGTGATCCCAGGGGAAAGATTTACAGAGTAGTGATTATGTAACTGGCCACTTTGGACACTTTCAGGTACATTCATCATCTCACTAAATATTTATAACTCTTCAAAGTGCACAGGTTTAACCCCAATCTACAGATATGGACACTTAGGTTCAGGGAGGTTAAGAATCTTGCCCAGACCTACACTGGCAGTGAATGGCTGACCTGGAATTGGAACCTGGTCCACTGGGCTCCCCTGCAAGGAGCCATGGCAGTGTGGAGCCCAGTCATTCAGTTCCCTTCTCCCGCATTTTAAATGTTTTGCTCCAATATGGCTGGAATGTCACCTTCAGTGAGTCAAGGCACAGTGCAAGGTGATAAAGATGGTTTTGCCTATGTAGCAATAACTCACCATCACTGGCCTACAGGATGGGTTTAATTCGCATAATGTGTAAGTGAAATGAGAAATAAAAGTTTGAAAATGTAGAATACTGAGTGTAGGATACAACACAGTCATCCCTCTTTGTGGGGGATATGTTCCAAGACCTCCAGTAGATGCCTGAATCCACAGACAGTACCAAACCCTGTATCTGCTAAGTTTTTCCCTACATAGGTAGACCCAGATAAACACTCACTTTTCATTTAAAGAGAGGACTGTATGGCTTCTCTTCAGCACACCTGAATTGCTGGCATTACTACTTTCATGCTGGAGATCCATTATAAAGTAGAGTAAGGGTTACTTGGGCACAGCACTATGACACTGGGACAGCAATTCTAATAACCTAGATGGCTCTCGAGTGAACTTGTGAGCTCAATACACAAGTGTCAAGATGTAGTAACCTAGGTTGTAATCAGAGCCATTACAGGTGGGACCACACTTAAAAGAGAAATCTGTCCTGGAAGGCAAAAAGGCAGCTTTGGAATAACCCCCAGTGTCCACAGAGAGCTACAAAGCTATGCAGGCTCTGGGCCAGGAGACAGGTGGCCATAGCAGCAAGGAGCAGTGGGCAGGCCAGGGACTGGCTCCATAGTGAGAACAGTGCTGCAGGAGAAGTCACAGAGGAGGGCAGGACAACTCATGGCCAGGTAATTGATCCAATGTGGAATGGCACCTTCGGGACCTTAAAAGGAGATTATGTTGTGCTTCCCTGCACTGGTAGGGTGGCCTCTTGATTCCTACCAAGGATCCAGATGCTGTCTTATAGTTCTTGTACTGGAAAATTAAGGATTGTTTAGTCTGTGCTGTAACTGATCTCGCATTTATTCTCCTTCATTCAAATTTCACTCCAGCAAAGGCAATTTTTCAACCTTAGGACCTGTAGTGGGTTGAGGTGCACAACCCTCCTCCCAGATACATGCCCACCCACGACTTCAGAATGTGGCCTTCTTCTGAAGACTGTCTTTTCAGGGATGATTGGTTTAAGAAAGGGGCATACTACCTAGCCATGTTAGCACATGCCTGTAATCCAAATTACTCAGTAGGCTGAGGCAGGACAACTGCAATTAGAAACCAGGTTGGGCAATTTAGCAAGACCTTATCTCACAATAAAATTCAAAAACATAAAGGGCTGGGGATGTAGTTTAGTGATAGAGTGTTTTCCTAACATGTACAAAGACCTGAGTTCAATTCCCAGGAGTGCAAAAAAAGGGCGTCAGGGTCATACTAGATTAAGGTGGGACTAAAACCCAATGAAAAGTGTACTTATGAGAAATGGAAGAGAAGAAACAAGAAACCCTGAGTACAGAGAGGCAAAAATTGGCATTTTTCTGCCAAGGGCTGGCTTTACTGACAGAGGCAAGGATGGATTCTCCCCTCCCCAACAAAAATGTGAGGATGAGGTGGGTGGCCAACACCTTGACTTTGAACTTCTGAATTCTAGAACTGTGAGAGATTATGTTTCCGTTGTGTTAAGCAATTGGCTTTTACCAGCCAGTTTATAGCCCAATGTTCTTTCTTACAGCAGCCACAGGAAACTAAGGAACAGAGAAGCAAGGCTGTTCCAGCGCTCAAGTCTGCCACATATAGGTGCCAGGACAAAGTTTCCAAAGAGACTTGTATGCTGGTTTTTGAGTTGAGGCAGAAGTGTGATGTCCGTCAGGTGGGACAGAAAGCTCAATGGTGACATCAGCCAGTATCTGGAAGACCCCAAGGCTGTGCATTGAAGTCTCCCCGTGTGCCAATGAGTATTGGGGTGTGGCCTCTAGTTATGGCAATCTCAAGGCCAAGTCAACCAAGAAGAAACCATGATGCACATCTTGTTTTGTTTGTGTGAATGCAAGCAAATTTCCCTATGCTACCCAAAATGCTCATGCTCACTACAAGGGCCTCTGGGCTGAACACCTGACAGATGGCTAAGTTAGGAGGAATCAAAGCAAAGAGGCAGAACCTTGAGGAACTCTGACCAGGCCACAGAGAAGCCCAGTGACTGTCCTACCCACTGCACCCAAACGAGCATGGCTCCAGCACTAGAGTTCATGCCCCCCAGAATCTGCAGCATTCATTGTAAACATGTACTTCTGATTTCTTTTCTCTGTGCTCAGGAGCCAAGTGCCCCACTTCCAACCAAAGCTGTTCTCTATAAGGGGTGTTAAGTAACTGCTATTGATTACAATGATGTTCTGAACTTGGCTTCCTAATATCACAAAGCAGTCACCTTGACCAAGGTATTAGGTTCTACCAAGTCCACATTTACAATGTTTATTCCCATAAGAACAAACACCACTGTATTAATTTCCTGTGACTGCTCTACAAGTCATTACAAACACAGTGTTTTAAAAGACCAGAAACTTATTCTCACAGTTCTGGAGGCCACTAGTCCAAAACCAACGTGTCAGCAGGGCTGGGATCCCTTCAAAGACTCCAGGGAAGAATGAATCTCAGTTTCTTCTAGCTTCTGGTCATTCCCATCTCCATCACCATGGTCATATTGTGGTCCTCTGGTGTATGTGTGTAAACTCTGCCACTCCTAGGATACTTGTTAACGGTATTTACGGACCAGCTGATAATCCAGAATTAGCTTCTGATCTCAAGATCCTTAATTTACTTACATCTACAAATTCTTTCTCAAATAAGGTAGCATCCACAAGGTTCAGAGAGTTGGTATCCTTTCTTTTGGGGTTGTCTGGTTTTTGGCACACCACATTACTCTTGGTGGATTTTGAAGACTAGGAGCTTACCTGTTTTGATATGTTCTCAGTGTCTCACCCATGAATGAGAATGAATAGGTAAATTCTGGGAATCTAATTTTCAAATTCAAGGCAGCTGAGTACCACAATTCACTATTAACATTCCTCTAAGGACTTCTACATCACGGACCCCTCAAACACATGAATGGGTTTCATGTGTGTATGGTTCAATATGAACTACCTCTGACACTGGCAATATCAATTGTGATCACACCTATATTACCTGTATGAGTGGAAGGGGCAGGTTGGGGTCCACACTAAAACAGGAATATTCTTTATTCTGAGGCAAGACAAAACCACTTATTTCCTTGGAAAGTCCAAGAGAAGAGAGTATTTTGGGTCAACTGATTTATAAGACCAGATGATCATCTCCTGGAGGCTGAGGTGTTAAAGGGAAAGTTCTTGGATATAACTAGTAACTGGTAAAGCAGCTAGCAAATGGGAAAGGTAGGTTTTTATCTAGAAATAGGCACTGATCATCAGGAAGGGAAGTTTAAGGGCTCCAAGAGCCACCTTCTCCTCACTGACAGCATTTGGTGAGGAGTCTGCGTAAACAAAATACAGCCCCAATTTCAAAATGTAAATGAAAGTAGCAGAACAGAACTCTAGAAATCCAAAGAGTGAGACTTCACATTTCTGAGCTAAGTCTCAGTCTCTTACTCTGGAGGGCAAAGGCTCTTGTGTGACTCATTCTGGTCACTCTAAGTTCATAGAAAAGTGTGAAGCACACAGAAAGTCATTATCTGATCAGTCATATTACTGACACAATAAAATTAGGAAAATTGTTTGACTTAGGAGTCCTCAAGTAGTTATAGCAACAGGAAGACACAGACTCCAGTATCAGAAACTTCATCTCAATTACAAATCATAACCCTGGAGCTGCTGAACACAATGATCAATTTCATAGCCACTTTATACACAACTTATCACACAATGCCTTCTTTTGAAACACATCACTCCCTTGGCTTTCAAGAGACCACACCAACTGGTTTTCTCTCCCCCTTATTAGATGTTCCTTTCCAGTTTCCTTTGCTGGGTCTTCCTCTTGGCCTCTGAAGGTCCCGTTACTTTGACTTCTGGTCCATCTATGCTTTCTTCTATGGCCTAGGTGAGCTTGTTCAATCGGAAGGCTTAAAATGTCACCTGTGTATGCTGTCTATAATTTCTATCTGCAGCCCCATCTTCTCCTCTGAATCCCAGATGTGTGTATCCAACAGCCTGTTTGACATCTTCAATTAAATCCCTAATAGACTGTAAAATGTAACATGATTGAATCAGAACTCTTCATTTCTGCCACTTAAGAGCTGCCCCTCCTCCATCTCCATCTCAGTAAATGGCAATTTCACCCTTACAGTTGTTCAGTCTAAAAATCTTAGTCAATTTTAACTCCTCTTTTTTTCTCCCACCCCATATCCAACCCATCAGCAAATCCCATTGGCTCTACCTTCAAAATGTCATCCTGAATCTAAGCACTTGCCCCCATATCTACTAACAGCACCCTATCCAAGCCCCCTACCTTTATGTAGGTCACTGAGTCTTTCAAGTGCTTGCCCTTTTCTTTCCTCCACCCTGAAATCTATCACCTTATAGCCACTACATCATGTCATGTCATCCTTCTGCCCTCAACACTCTAAAGGTGTCCTTTTCATAAATACTATGAAATTCAAGTTCTCCCTGTGGTCGACAAGGCCCTTTCCAGTTTCATTTCCCATCCCCTTAATTCCAGCATTCTCATTACAGAGGTCTCTTTGCTGGCCTCGGCAAGCTACTAAACTGAAAATGTAAGACACTAAAGCTTATTATAAAATATAACACAAAGAGGTGATTTGAGACATCAGTAACATAAAGTGTGTATGTGAGTGCCCAGCTGGAAAGCAGTCTTGTGTTTAATGGTACAGAGTTTCAGTTTTGCAAGACGAAAGGGGTTCTGGATATGGATGGTGGTGATGGTCCATAATAATGTGTATGTACTATTTACTACTACTGAATTATACACTTAAAATGGTAGAGTTTGTTATATATATTTTACCACAATTAAAAATAATTTAAAATCTTTAGGCATATATATAAAATAAGTCTGAAGGACAGGCACAAAAATGGCTAATAGTTTATCTATGGGTAGTAGGATTACAGACAACCTTTTTACAAGAGTATTTCTAATTTGCCTATCTTGTGTGCAATTTTAATGTTACATAATAAAAATACATACAAAATGGCATATGAAGCCTACACCTAGTATGGCAATAATATTTGGCTACATACAAAATTCAGAAGCAAACTGTATGTGTCACCAGCTATGGCCATCGAGTGTAGTCAATTTCAAGGGACTCATCTCCACAGCAACTGGACAAGAGGCCTTTAATCTAAATATGGGAGCATTCAGGATCTCAAATATAGACTCAGTTGAGAATCCAGATGCTACCTGTCTGACACAGGCCAATCACAACACAGATGAACAAGCTGCCATAAAATTCTATCTTTATAAGGTGTCATTTAGTAATGTGGCATCTCCTGACATAGACCAAGCTACAGAGCTGCCTAACGTGTATAATTAAAGGTTTTAGATAGACTGAGGTGTTCTCCTGCCAAATGCCATTCATCTATGCTTGACTCTTCCAAAGAAATATAACCCAAGTACAATCTGTAAAGCTAGTCCACAGTGTGAATTAATTTTTCCTGCCATCTGAAGGCTCTTCAAGGTTTGAGGAGTAGATGGATTATTCTGGTAACCAAACCACAAAGCCCCAGTCTCATCATCAGATAGGAAACAATGTCAGGACCCAGAAAAACAAAATCACACTTCTGGTTTGTGAGAGAGCTAAAACTAGACTCCAGAAATCTTGATGCCTTCATCTGGTGCTTTTAAAACTTAGAATGCAATGGTGATAAAGTGAATACTACAATAAAACAAGTTATAAGAATTTTCAGTTTCTCAAAAATGTTTACACCATACTGTGGTCTATTAGTTGTGCAATACATTACATAGATACGTTGCACTATATAATACACATAACAATGTACGAACCTTAATTTAAAATACTATATTGCTAAAAAAAAAAGTTAATGATCATCTGAGTATTGGTGCCAATACACTTGGTGCATGCAGGGTTGCCATTAACCTTCAATTTGTAAAAAGTGCAGAATCTGTGACATACAATATAGCAGTGTGCAATCAAACAAAGTATGCTTATCTAGTCCTTGGAAAAGGAGAGGAACCAGTAACAGTTTTTATTTCCCTCTGCATCTGTCTTCAAATTGGCCCTACTGGTATCCTTTATCCTGACCTTTGGTGACAACTTTGACAGTCTCTATAGTTTTCTTGTTACTGACAATTTCAAGTACCACTTCACTTGAGGCTAATTTTTAGGAGTTAAAAAAAAACCTTTCAATCTGATCTAACTCAAATCTTCAACTTCCTCTCTGGCTCAAAGCTCCAGTGGTCCTGGCTTGGACAGACCCAAAGGCTCAATGGCTTACAGGTCACAGCTCGGGGGTTTCTGGAGGCCTTGTAGGCATCTCCAAAGGGTCTGAGCTGGTTGCTTTTGGAGCTTCTCTCTCCTGTACTGGAGACAAAGGGTCAGGCCATCTTGCTCTTTCGCACTCTGCCCAGGGAAGCAACTCTCCCTGGTTGTCTTTCCTTACACAGGCTCCCAGTGAGCTTCAGTGGCCTGATCAAACCTTTTCATACGTTTTGGGGAGTTGTGCCTAGCAGGGCCTTATCAGCAGGCGGAACTACTCACTACTGGATATCTTTACAACACACTGTGAGAAGCACTCTGAATATGGTGTTGCAGGAAGACGTTTCTCCCTCCAAGAAAGGAGGAAAGTGGCAGGGGGGATCCTGGGGAGAGGGGATCTACCATGGACTGCTGGGAGGGAGGGCTGTCCCAAGATCACTCCCTCACCCTCTGGACTGCTGGGAAAGACTCTGAGTATAGCTTCTTACCAGGGACCAGCCAGATTGGGTGTCTGTCCTTTATCTAACTTGTGGCACTCACAGAGCCCTTCTTCATTCCAGTGCCCGGTGTCCCCCTGTGATTATGCCTATTTGTCATTTGGACTGCCTAGTGCTGGAGCACCCCTCCTTTTGGAGGAATCTCAAAGTATGTGGTTGGCAAGCTGCCCGGTTCCCTATCCTGGAAGCCCCAGGAGAGGAGGCCTGCTATGTAGCTACAGCATGGGAATGTGACCTTGGCTCCCTAAAAGCTGTGGGATAATTTCTAAGGCTGCAGAAGTTTCGCTGTGGTAGGCTGAGAGACCTCTGGGTATGGCAGCACTGTGGGCCTGGTGCCCACGGTGCTCCCTTGGCCGGGCCACCATGTTTCCTTTCTGAGCTGTCTCTCCAACATCTTATGATTCTGCAGAAAGGCCACATACTTCTGTCATGAATATGTTGGCTCATCTTACAACCCCCATGTCAATCCCTTTCTTCCTTGTCTCCCTCTATGCTGCAGCCCAGAAGGTAAAGTACTTGAATTTCAAATCAACAGCGGTAAGAACTGGTCCTGTGATACAGTTCTGATTAATGACATAAAAGAATATATTCTTTTCTTGAATAGGAGTTAAAATTTCTACTGTGTGTGAAGTATAGTACTAAATGATGAAGATATTTTTCAAAGCATAAATCCCAACTGGTGTCCTTGAATAATTTGGTGGAGGGAGATAGGCTCCTTGCCCCAGGGAGGGTGGTTTAGGTTACAATCTCTTGCCTTCCTGCCAGGGAAGGAGAGGCCAAGTGGGAAGGGACTAGGGTGCCTTGTGGGGACTGCAGGGATGAAGGTTCAGAAGCAGGTACATACTGGGAAGGGACAGGGACTAACAGAAGCTCTGCCTTAGGGCCCTTAATCATAATGAGTTGGGTTTATTGGGAAGATACAGTACAGGGGCATCTAAACAGGAAGTCACAAAGGTCAAAGGTGATGTTTAGCTACTCTTCTCCCCATTTCACTGATGAGGAAATGGGGGCACAGAGGGATAAATAGCTTACTTAATGTTACAGTTAGCCTATGCCCTGCCCACCCATCAGGCTGCTTTCTGGAAGGACAGGAGAGACAGAGCCAGATACAGTGGGAAGGAGCTGCCAAGAGAGCATTTCAGGGAGTGCAAGAGTCAAAGGGGTCAGATGCTGCTGAGCCATCAGGAACGAAATCTGAGAGAAGGCCACTGGGTTTGTGATGAGGCAGTCATCGGTGACCTTTGTGAGTTGTGTTTCAGTAGAGGGGTGGGGACCAGCATTCCTTGCAGAGCACAAAGCCTAGAGTGATATCGGATAGAGCCCTTGGGAGCCATCGGCAGGGAAAAGACCGGGAGAGATGGAGAAAAATTTTCAAGCTTTTCTTCTGAGGTTCCCCCAAAATAATGGGATATTTTCTTTATTTGAGGATTGTAATATGTTTCTCTCCCTTCCTTTGTTTTGAAGGACAAAAATAATGAATTTTAGTAATCCTGGCAAGGAGATTTAGCAAGAATTACAGAAATTTTTTTTTTTTCCTTTTTTTAATGCTGTGTTACATTCAGGTAAGATGTAAAGACTTTGTACTATTTGGAGGGAAAGTGTTAGGGAGAAAGGTTGTGAGACCTTACACACTGCGCTGGCAGGATACAACGGCAGTTCTGTCACTACAGGGAGGTATGAGGGGACCCTGAATGAGATAACTTCCTCGGACTTGTGCTGAGCCAAAGGGAAGCGGCTAAAAGCATTGCATGCATTACAGCGTGACATGGAATCAAGTTAGCACTCCTAAACACCTGGGCTGAAAACACAAAACTTACAAAATTTCTTTGTTTAACGAGCAGTGGGAACTGGAGTTATGGGTCTCTGTCCTAGCTTGTGGGCGATCCCTATTACACATCAATAATGGTTTTAGGGAGGCTGTATTTTATGAAAGCAAAATTCCACTAATGGCAGATAATTCGGACCATGGAGGGCAGCAATTTAATTAGTCACCAGGAGCAGGGGAGGGGGAGAGAAAAGAGGGAAAAGAAAAGAAAAAAAGGGGGAGGAAGGAGAGGAGGGCGGGAGGCTCCTCTGTGCCTCAGGAGCAGTTCTGTGACTGTTAACTCCCTTTGGCGTTACAGTGTAGTCCTGTCTGAAGTTCTAAGACTGAATTAGTCCTCAAAGTTCCTATGATTTTTGCTACAGCCCAGTGACACTACTGCAAACTACAGACGTATGGAAGATGTAGGGACAGAAGCCGGGCGTGGTGGCGCACGCCTTTAATCCCAGCACTCGGGAGGCTGAGGTAGGTGGAGCGTTGTGAGTTCAAGGCCGGCTTGGGCTACAACGCGAGCGCAAGGCGGGCCTGAGCTACATAGTGCGACCCTGCCTCAAAAAACCAGGGCTGGGGAGTTTGGCTCAGCAGCTTAAGCACCTGCCCTGGCAAGCGCAAGGTTGTGAGTTCAATCCCCAGTGCCGCAAAAAAAAAAAAAAAAGATGTAGGGACAGGGTCTGGTACTGTTTGGGCCGAAGGAACCTCAGGTTGTGATGCTCTTGGTGACTGCTTACAGCCTGTGTCAGCGCTCACACAGGTGTTTAAAAACTTTAAGAAACCCAGCAAGTCACTTCCTGCAGTGTGCGATTAACCCATCTGGTTGAAAAAGCACAGAAGTGACCACAGCTTCCTTTTCTTCCTTCCTACCAGGCCACTGGGAAAGCTGGCAATAATCTGGAGTCTCCCACCTTGGTTTTTCAAACACACTATGCACCCTTAGTAGGGGCTGTTCTTCACTACAGCCTCTTCCCCAGGCACCCTAGTCTTCGGTGACTTTCCTTCCATCTTTCTACCTGGGAGGTGGCTCCTGTTCTGATGCTGGCCACAAAGTAAGATAATCTTCCTGGTTCTTCTCCACTTTCCTTAATGTTCCCCCCAAACGACATACAAAACCTCTTACCACTTGCTGCAGGTAACAGTAAGTAAGGGTTAACAAAGCAGGAGGTGCGGGATTCAGGGCCTGGGAGGATTCAGGATGATACAGTAACTATCAGTTCTCATCCTATAGTGGTGGCAAACAAAACCCCTATCTTTGGGACATTCATTCTATGAAGGACATGGGTAAGGACCTAGGAACACCTGAATGCAGCACGATGGACACAGCAAAGTAGGGAGGATGGGCAGGAATTGATGGGGGGGAGCTCTGAAAGGTGTGGTGAGATCTCAAGATGAGTCTACAGGAGGAATGGGAACAAACCACGCACACGTGCACAGGAAGAGCACCCCAAGAGAGGAACCCATTAGTGCTAAGGCCCTGAGGCAGGGGACAGCAAGGAGGCCAGGGAGGAGGAAGCAGAATAGCATTAGAGGCCAGGGAACTCGAGGAGGAGACTGTGTCTTCCTGCATTCAGGGCAGCAAAGGGGACAGAGCTGGAGTCTAAGCCACACTGACCCTGACTCTCAGCTCTGCTGTGGTATTGGGGCCTCCTCTCCTCATCTATAAACAACTGGCCACAAAGGCTCACTGCAAAGGGTGTGGAATGTGACACTACCTCCCACAGAACATAGCACATACCAGGCCCTATCCACCACCATCAGTCTCTCCCTCTTTGCCTAGATACAGGGCTCCTCCTACCTAGTGCCCATTGTGGTGGAATAAAAGATGTCTAAAGCAGGATATTCCTATCCTCCGAAAAGTCTCATATGCATTACACCAAGTGCAAGAACAGCCTTCCTCTAGGTATAGTATAGTACCATTGGGAAACAGTAACATTTTGGTTTCTGCATTCAAAAATCTGGAGGAATTCACACGCTCATGGTGGTCAGTGCTGAGGGCTAAGGTTACCAAAGATTTTGACCACTGACCTTAAACTTTTTATAATTTTGAAATGTTTAAAGATTCTACAAGGAGTACACACTACATTCGCAAGCAGAAATCACAACACAGGCTCGTGTGGATGCAGGGGAATTGAGCTGCTAGTCCTGTCTGGTGTCAGTACTGTGTAGCCTCCATCCCATACCTCACTGAAGGCACCTAGTGCAATCAACTGTGAGAATTTTACAGCTCCTCTGTGGGGAGGCTAGGCAGAGAGAGGCCCAAAGGCCTAGTGAAGGACCTTAGATGATACCCAGACCAAAGGAGAAGGTCCTCAGCCATCATGTGTACATTCCAGTGGAGTCTGTTTAAAATGGAACAGAAAGCGAACCACTCTATAAATAAAATGAAAATTTGCCATGGCTGCCACCAAGGAGCAAAATAGAAACTGATGAAAATCGAGTATTTCAAAATAAGCTGACTGTGAACTTATGTGATGTGAGACTGTCAACATTGAAAAAAACAATTATATTTTTGGAGACAGGGTCTTGCTATGTAGTTCAGCCTGGCCCTGAACTTACTATGTAGCTCAGGCTGGCCTCGAACTCACACTAATCCTCCAGCCTCAGCCTCCCAAGTATTGGAATTACAGGCGTGCATTGCCATGCTCAGCCTGAAAATTTCATTTTAGAGAATGTTAAATTAAGGAATACTATGAGAAAAACTACATTTCCCACTTAAATAGGTTGTAAGGTCAGTCAAAGGAACACAAATATCCCTATCCCAGGGTCTCACTCAATGGATCAAAATGTGCATTATAACTGTTGAGTTCTAGAGCTTAAAAAACTAAGTTCTCTCTTCCCCTCCAAAAATATGCTCTGGTTGAGGGGAATAAAAAAATAACACTTAAGCACCCATAATGGTCCATGCAGCTTTTCCCAGTTTAAAAATACATTTCAAGGGGGAAAATGTAGTATAGAAATATTTTTACATTCCCTACACTGGCCTTTGTACCAAAAGGGGTGCCTGGTTCTATATTAAAGAAACCTTCCTGGAATGGGCGGCAGTAGATTAGTCCATCTCTCACTTGTGATTTTATGACATTCCTGACTGCAGGGAAGAATGATATTCCCACAGGAAAACTCACCTATTCCCTAGGACTCAAGCAACACTTCTCTTCACTTTCTGCTCTTTCCCCAGTACAGTACCATCAGGATTCCACTTGAGTTTATCTGATCATAGGCTGGAAATCCCCAGGACAGAAAAATTTCACCTCAGCACTTCCATAAGCACTGAGGAACGCACTCTTCCAAAACTGAGTGTTTTCCGCGGGGCAAGAGAGCTATACACAATGCTTTACTGTCAACAGAACACAGTTCTGTATAACAGAAAAGGCAACATCCCCACTGCTTTAAAAGCAGTCACACTGCCCAAGGAAGAACCCACAGCTTGTAGAATTTGCAAGAGACAATCTTACATTTCCTATTTAACAGTATTCATCAATTGATAATTCAAAGCCATACTTTCAATAGGATACACTTTTCAAATAATTTCTTATGCTGCATTCACCTATGATACACCTTTCTTTTTTTAAAATATGGAACACTTCACAAATTTGCGGGTCATCCGTGTGCAGGGGCCATGCTAATCTCTGTATCATTCCAATTTTAGTATATGTGCTGCTGAAGCAAGTAAACCTGTGGTATAGTTTCCTCACCACTATCTCAACAGCAGGAAAATGTAACAAAACCCAAAGCCTGCCTTATAATAATGCATTTGCCAGAGGAAGTATTAAATACACATCCATAGTTGAATGCATATATTCCAATAAATTTGGATGAACATGATACAAGACTTGAGATTGTGGTCCATGGCTGGTCTGGATTCTTTCACCCCATACATGCAAGTATGATAGTGTTATGAAGACTGGCAGTGAGATCAGGAGAGTTCAGGTAGGTAAGTTCAACAGAAGGATGAATTAGACCCCATTTAAAAAAAATATGGTTAGTGCCATCTCAAAAAAATTTCACATGTGTCCATTCGAAACAACAGTTTTTCTTAATGGAAAACCACAAAAAAGTTGGTGTGGAGTCTATAAAAAGGAAAACCAGACCCAAGCTGGTGTGCTCATGTGTAAGCTTGCACACTGGGTTTAAAGCCTGTCCTCCCTCCTCCCTTACCCCCATCCTAGTAATCAGATGCAGTTGAGGCTGCATCCTTGCCTTGTCTCTGACGGTGTGACCTTGGGCAAGTCAGTTGACCTTTCTGTTTTAGTGTCCTTGTCTTCAACATGGTGGTAACAGGTTGTGGTGAAGGCTCAGGCAGATCACACACTCAGGCTCAGGTATACACAAGCACCCTCGTACTTAGATGTCACACTACGATTTAGCCTTCATACTCCAACATATAGTAATAACCATTCGATTCCATGCTTCTAGCTTTTACTGTTCTTCTCATTGCATTATTTGGGGGGAAGAAACAAGTAAGCAGTTATATACACCACATTTTTCTGTTGCTCAAAGTAGGGTGAACAGCAGGGGCAATAGGTAACACGAACTTAAGAGAAATTCAGTCCTTAGGATGCGATGTTACCGGTATGCATGTGGAATACAAACATCGTATTATTTCAGCCTATGGCATCTGAAGCATCAAATCATGACTTTTACTTTAAAAGTAACAAAAGCCAAGCAGCATTAAAAAGGATAGACAGAATGTCCCCACATGGGCCTATCGCTGTCCCAATACTGGGGACTGGGAACTGGAATGGAGTATGGGGTCTGACTTCCAACAGGTGTCTAGTTTTAGTCATCTTCAAATGCAAAATCTTAATGAGTTTGAGTATGCAAGTCTTGGGGATTTTGTTCAAGGCCTCTCTTGGGACTCCAGGGAGGCAATTCTCTGGGTCTAAGCCTCCCTGGCAAGTTAGCAAGCAGGGATCTGTCTGTAGCTTGCACCTGTCCCCTTGAACAGGGTTCTGGCCTGACGCAGTGAAAACCCACTGCCCTTCCCAACCAGCCCAGCCTGCCCCGTCACTGGGCGCTCCTGACAGCCAGGGAACCCACCAGGACTGAAAGTGGTCACGACCCACCAAACCACAGATCCCAGAAGTGCGGGGTTTCCACCTCTCCACCGCGTCTGAAAACCAAAAACTGAACACAGGCGCCTGCTTGCCCTACTGCAATGGGACTCCCCAGCAGCACCCCCACCCCCAGTTTGCATGATTTATTAATAAATGCAAGATGGCACACGGAGGAAAAGCACGAGAGGCATTTGCAGCTGGGCCCGACCCAGGGCAGTTTGCAAAAATAAATAAGAAGCATGTGACCAGCAGCGGGTCCCGGGGCTGAACCGAAGCCCCGGGCTGCCCCGCACACGCACCCTGCGGGTTCTGGATAAGGGATGAAGGTCAGGGCCAGACCCCGTCCCGGGCGCGCACCCCACACCCTGCAGCCGGCGGGGACACTTACCTGCTGCGGCTGGCGTCAGCAGCGCCTAGTCCGGCCAGCTCCGCTCAGCTCCTCGTTGCCTCCACCCCCCGCCCGCCTGCAGCCCGTGGCCCGCACCTCCGCCCCCCACCGGCGCGCGCCCGCGCCTGCGCCCTCGCCGCCGCGCGCCCGGGCTGTCTAGGAAACGGAGGCGCGCGGGGGGCGCAGGGGGCGGGGCTGGCGCGCGCACCGGCGGACGCAGCGCGGGCTCGCTGGCGGGGGTGAAGGGTGAGGGGTGAGGGGTAAGGGGTGAAGGGGTGAGGGTTGAGGGGGACGGTAGACTTGTGAGAGCGCTGGGCGGAGGCGGCGTGAGTAGAGGGGAGGTGGCGGGGACCACCTGCATGGGGGCCACCCGGGCTTCGGACACCCGTCACGGCACCCCCGTGGCCTCGGCGCCTCACCGTCTCTCGCGGGTCCCCACTGAGGTCAGAACCCGAGACCTGGCGCGGCCTGGAGGAAACACCTGTCCTCACCTCCCGGAGGTGTCCCACAGGAGCACTGCAGGACAGGCTTCCCCACCTCACCGGACCCCGGCATTCCCCACCGGGGATCCCGTGACACACTCCTGACGTGGACGATGCGTGACCGCGCGTCACGGGGTGGGCCCGCTCCTGAGGGCTGTTCCAGGGCCGGGTCCCCGGTGGGCGTGGGGCTGGGGGGTCGCTCTTGGACACCCCGGACGCCGTCTCCTGGGCTGAAGTCCTCACGCTCGAACGCACAGCTTCTCTTTCTGTCTCAGGTGGTGCTGCGAGCAGTCATTAAAGCAGCTTCTGGAGTCCGAGTAGCCTTTGCGATCTGTGCTGAAAATAGAGCCTATTCATGCTGAAATAGAGCCATTTTCTTAAGGGGTCCTGGCCTTTTCATGGTACGTAATGCATTTGGAAAGTTTGGAAACCCTTAGTTTCTGGAACTCTAAATTCTAGGGGGCGGGGTGCCCCTGACAGCCTTGATTTCCGGTCCTCACACTTAAAAGTGTTTTTATTATGTTAGGCTGGGTGGACTCCCAGGAATGCGCCTTTGTCTTTCTTGGCTCCTCTTCCCACTGTGGCCTTTCTAGTGAAATGTTGGAATTAGGGTTGAAAACATCAAAACCCAGATCATAGAACTGCCACAGGGGCTTGGATCATATTTTTCTTAGACATTTGAATATCCAGATGGGGAGTATTTAATTTTGGGAAACGGGGCGCGAGGGGGGTAAAGTTGTTTCTTCAAGCCTTGCCGTATCTCACTTTTCAGCATTTCTTAACCAACTCTAATCTCTAGTGGAATTTCAGAGGTAGAAAGCTCTTGAAGGAGGTATTTGTAGAAGTTGCCTGACTTGACAGAATATTTCTTTTACATTTGTAGAAGGAAGAATTATGCACTGGAAAAGGGAAAGAGGGGATGGGTTAAGAAAATTTAATGTAGGATGCATAGGATGGGAAGCATAGTTTTCTGACAGGTGGTGGCAACATTTTTGACAACACTTGATAGCCTTGGCATAGCTGACCCAAGTTATTATCTCACTCATTTTTCCCCAATTGGTAGAATGCTACTTAAATCACTGAAAAGAATTTGGTTATATATAATGCTAATTATATATGAATGGGATAAATATTTCAAAACTTGTAGAGACAAATTGGAAGACCACTTTTGTTTAACTGGGCTGGTATCTTTGTATTTGAATACTTTTTTAAAAAAATTCAAGAACGTGCAACTTCAAAGGAACTTTTTTTCCACAATGGCTCTATAAAAACCTAGAGAGAAATTTATGTGAAAATTACAGTACAAGCTGGTATCTTTTACTCATGTCTTTTACTTTCCTCTCACTCTCTGTTCATGGAAATTGTGGGTGCCACCATTTTATGTTGTAGTGTGAAGTTAAAAAAAAATTCTCAAACATGTGTAATTTGTTAGCTCTGTGTTTCCCTCTAGTGGTGTCCTACTTTTACAAAACAATAAAACTAAAATCCTCTCCTTGATACAGTATTCTTGAGCGTGTTGAAAACATAAATCAGAGAGGTGTAGATAAAATGCAAACCATCTTCTCCAAATTTGGTCCACTCTTGTTTTCAGATGCCCTAAATCTTAACACCAGAGAAGGATCAGCCCTTGAGGCTGATCAATTTAGAGAATCAGTTTAGGGGAACATCAATTTAGAGGTCTATAGCAGGATTCTCCTTTTGCTTGGAGCATTATTCTTAATGTTGCCTTGGTCTTTTAGAATCGATGGAGTGTACATTTTTAAAATGAGATTGAGGAGCTTCATCTGAAACCAATTGAAGTGTAATTTCCAGGGGAGCCTCTTGTAAATTTTATTTTTATCTGCCCCAAGTCATTTTTACTGGTGGGAGAAGTTAGGGAATCTGAGAACTACAAATAGCGTAGGTGCTACTTCACTGGACTGCAAGTGACTAATGAGAGGGACTTAGTGAAAGCTATGCAGCAACAGGATTTAAGAGCTGTAAAGCACACTGGAAGACACTAAACTTGGAAAAAACTAAGCTTTGTGTGTCCCTTTCTTGCCAGATATACCTGTTTCTAAGATGGCAGTGATTACCATGATATACCAAACCCACATGCCTTTTGAGGTAAGTCAGATTTTCTTTTAGATGAAGACTGTCTTTCAAGAGTCCCAGGATTACATAAGCAGAAAATTTGTACATGTGCCCAGCTGCAAGGTTATGGGAAAGCAGATTGGATATTATGTTCAACCTAGCAATGTCTGAAAAAGATTAATATCAAAATTAAAATTACTATTTTCCTCAGGTAGCTGCTTGAAAAACAATAGAACATAAGTTTGATTGCATGTAATTTGTGAAAATCTGAATAATTCCCAAAGTCCTTAAATTGTTAATGTTTGTATAAGTGTTAGTACTTTAAAAGTTGTTTTTACATGTTTTTTTACAGTGTAACTTCAGTTATTTGTAATATGCAGGGAGAACACATGAGTTAGTTTAACACGTGAAAAGTGGAATATATGTAACTTTGTGTGATATTTATTTTGAAGTTCAAATACAATAACTGCTAACAAAGTAGTTTTTATATTTTTTAAACCTTACTGAGGTAACTAGTGAATAAATAAAATTGATAGTTGACTTGTAATTCTCAATATGCATGTGCATACAGTCTGTGGATACAACAGAAACCAAAATACCATGCATTCAGTAGGCCTTCAGTAATTGCCACTTTCTGTGATGTTAGTGATAAAATACTCTTCTCTGAAAAATCACTTGTGAGTCTAAAGAATTTCTGTGGTTTCTGTTAAGTTTTATTAACACATGTAAGCTTCAGATTAGCCCTGGGTTCAGTAACTAGCAGTCCCTATCCCTGAAAAATTAGCACATTTTATCCTTTAATAAACAATAGTCTACATGGAAAGTAATTTAGAGAACTCCTTCCAATACATTTGGCCTTCAGTAAACATGGACTGCTCATGTTTTCAAGTAAATTCATAAATTTATTTAAGTAAATTCATAAATTGAGTGTAATATAAGACTTCAGGTACAGTTCATGTTCTACAAGCCTTTTGGTCCATATCCCTAACTTACAGCAGATTCTAGCAAACAGTGGTAGAAAGTCAGTTGTAAGGATGAAGAATCAAAACTTGGTGACTTCAATATTTGTGGCCCCTTGAACATTTTTGTGTCTGTATGAAGAATTATCTCACAAACTAAAAGTGAACCAGAAGGATTAAAAACCATATGATCAAATTTGAAGGTAGATAAACTTCTGAGGCTTTGTAGTTGCAAAAATACACTCTTCTAAACTTACTATGTTCATTGTTTGTATGACAATGAGAAGATCATAAACTTTTGGCGAACTGATTGCTAAATTTCGACAATTGGCTTGATATAATTTATGATGATCACATATGTTACTCCTACATAATTAAGGTGTTCTGAGCCACGTCTTGATCTTCTGTCTCACTGTCATGTAAAAACAAATGCACTGTGGAAAAAATAAACTTTTTAAGTGAAAGATAGATTATTATATACCACATTTCCCCCTTCTTTCCCATGAAGACCTTCGTGAAATGACAATCCCTGTTTATCTTCTATCTGTGGTAATGGCTGTAAATCTTTTTCTTCAGGGGAAACAACACTAAGAGTAGCTTTCATTATTAAAAAAATATGCAAACACTTCTCCTTAAAGACTGAATTCTGTTCCTACAACTAGGTCATTAAATGAATTGATCACTAAATGAGCAACTGTGTATGGTATGTACATTACAATATTCAGAACAAAGAAATGGTCAAAGGAACTCCAGCTTGGTGATTTTGTCTTTATTTGCATAACTGTTACAGGCAGTACTGTAATGTATAACAGAAACAGAACTACAGTGCTGTCCAATGCAACCAGCAGAAATTACACATTGCAGAAATTACACAAAGTGTACCGTACAAAAAAGACATTCAAACTCTATCATCAAGATAAATAGAACTGTAAAAAAAAAATGACAGTTGTTAGTCCAAGCAGTAGGATGTAAGTCTGAAGAGTGAACCTTGGTCCTAAGTCTGAACAGTCATTAAACAGGTAGGTTGTTAAATGAAAAATGTCTGTAATTCTGTTCTTTTCCTAAAAAGCCTTTATAGTAATACCTTGGTTCACAAACGCTTCTGTTTGTAAACAATTCAGTTTGCAAACAAAAGCATTTAGCAAAATTCTGCTTTTCTTCACAAGCTTCACATCAGGGGACAAAAATGACACAGCCGTCTTCCTCAAGATAGTAAAACAAATTAAGTTCATGTATCAGTGTACCACTATACTTGTATGTTTTAAAAGGCCCTTTACCAATCCAGTAATCTTCCAAATGTAGATATTATTCATTTAATGACCTTCTTGTTTAATAATTGTTCATATTTATGATGCATCTTGTTTTTGTTGAGTTCTGTACATCTTGTCGATAGAACCTAAATGTCTTGTACAGTATACATTGTGTATACAGTACTGTAATTTTTGCTGATTGTACTGTACAGTACTGTACTTTTATATTTTGTTATATTACAGTGCTGCATGTAAGAGTTATGCAAATAAATGCAAAGTCACCAAGTTAGAGTTCCTTTGACCGTTTCTTTGTTTTGAACATTGTAATATATATATACTATGTACAATTCCTCATTTAGTGACCAATTCATTTAACAACCTAGTTGCACAAACGGAGCTCTGCCCTTAAATGAGGAATATCTGTAAAATTCAATTTTCCCTTGAAGCCAGCTTCTAGCCTTGTTTTTGGAAATACTAATAAAAAATAGTTTTCTGGAACTTTAAAAAAGAAAAAGGTTAAGGAAGAAGGATAAATTAAACATCACAAAGTGAACCTTCTGCTTCTATGAAGTCTTTTGAGGTATTTTTAAATAGAAGAAAAGGTTTAAACTGGGCATGGTAGTGCACGCCTTTAATCCCAGCACTCGGGAGGCTGAGGTAGGAGGAGCATTGTGAGTTCGAGGCCGGCTTGGGCTACAACACGAGTGCAAGGCTGGCCCGAGCTACATAGTGTGACCCTGCCTCAAAAAACTAGGGCTGGGAATTTGGCTCAATGGTTTACGCACCTGTCTGGCAGGTGTGAAGTTGTAAGTTCGATCCTGGTGCCACAAAAAAAAAAAAAGAAAAGAAAAGGTTTATATGATATTTGTATACATTTCACTGTTCTCTTTGTGTATGACTAAAATTGTTAAATTGTTTTTGTAATTCCTTTATGGTGGCTACAATTCTTACTAAATCAGAAGAGGTAGAAGACATGAATCCTAAAAAGCCAATTTTATCTACTTGCAGTCTATAAAAATTTTCATCCAAGGACAAAGCAGGTAAGTAATCATTGATTTTAATGCTTTGGGGGATATATATAGTACCATATTTTGTTAATTCTAATTCTAGATCATGGGTTTGATTTAACTAAGACACAATAAGCATTGTCTGCAATATGGAAAACCCCATAATTTTAAATTTTACAAGTCTCTAATATTTGTGAAGCTTGTATATAGAACTATATTCAGTTATACGTTAACTATAAAAAGTTTTATCAGAAACAACAAAGAACTATAAACTGGTTAAATCTAAGTCTGGTTTTTGTGGTTTAAAAATAATATTAATCAATTTAAATATGAATAGAATTTTTGGGCTGGGGATTTAGCTCAGTGGCACAAGTGCCTGCTTGGCAAGTGTGAGGTCATGAGTTCGATCCCTGGTACCAAAAACAAAACAAAACAACAACAACAACAAAAAAACAACTGAATAGAATTTTTAAACATTTTGGAGAATAGCAGTCTGGAGAAAAAAACCCAAGTTGTTGTACTTAGAAAATTGAGATCCCAGAGTGACCATGAGGCATACAGCAAGTAGATGAAGTGGTATCATACTGGGGATAGTGCTGCCCTTTTCCAAGATGTACAGGGGGAAAGCAGTCAGAAAAACTGAGGTTAGAAGTTGATGACTTTGAAATTAAGTGCTTTAAGATCAGACTTTCTTACCATCACATTCTAGATCTTCCAAGTAGTGATCATCTGTCTGCCAAGAATAGCTTGTATACCCACTTAACCTTCTAACTTCATGATACCATGGACCTCGTGATACCATGGTTAATTTAGGAAAGTAAATGGTGATTTATGTCTAGGGCAATAGCTAACATGCATTTTTAATGATACAAAATAAACACAGAACTTGACTTAAAGAATATTACAGAAAACTGTTATGAGCACAGAAAAGGTCATGTATTTTACTCAGTTGTTTGCTATGCAACTATTATTTACATATTTAATCTTTCTAGTTCATTTAATAATCTCCAAATACATGTACATTAACATTGACAGAATTGAATTGTGAACCCTTAATGAATCACCTCTACCGAGACATGGAGGGGATGAAAATTTAAAGAACACGGTGTTCAAATAGAATTGTTGAGGCTGAAATGAGGGATAGGGTGGAGATTTCACACAATGAAAAGTCATCCAGAGCGTGGTGATCTGGAAGTGGAATTTGGGAGCAGGGACAGTACTATTCCTCACTTCTTTCTCCTGAGTCAGAGAAAGAGGAGAAAATAAGGACAAAATGCAATCATATCTGAGAGATCTAACTGAATTTTCATTAGAATGAATTGTGTCAAGAAATGAAAAATAAACCAGGTGTGCTGGCACATGCGTATAATCCTAGCACTCAGAAAGCTGGGTGTGGTGGAGCACACCTTTAATCCCATCACTTGGAAGGCTGAGGCAGGAGGATCATTGTGAGGTTGAGACCAGCCTGGGCTACAAAATGAGTTCAAGGCCTGCCTGAACTGCATAATGAGACCCTGTCTCAAAAGAAAAAAAAAAAAAAAGGCTGGGGATTTAGCTCAGTGGCATAAGTGCCTGCCTGGCATGTGCAAGGTTGTGAGTTGGATCCCCAGTACAAAAAAAAAGAAAAAAAGTCCTAGCGCTCAGGAGGCTGAGGTGGAGAATCACCATAGTATAAAGACAGGCTGGGTTACATTGTGAGTTCAAAGCCAACAAACGAACGAATGAAACAATAGTAAAAAACAATAGTATCTCCATTTATGAAATTAAGATTTTGGGAAAGGTGACTGCATTTGTGTTTGTGTGGGGAAGGTGGCCATGGAGATGTTTGTCACCTAATGTGGGGTTTGTGATCGGAAGCAAAATTTGGCCTAATGCTTTTGTTTGCAAACTGAATTGCTTACAGACAGAAGGATTCATGAACCAAGGTATTACTGTAAGTCAAGATAAAAAGTTTATCTTCAAGTGGACTTTCTAGTAGATATGATTGAGGGTTGGGACAGAGGGAGGAAGAAGATTGAAGAAGTTGAGGAATTAAGTGTGGAGTGAGTGGTCAGATGTAAAAGAGACTTGTGCTTGTGAGTAAGCAAATAAAACACATGAAAAACACATTTGTGTAAGAGAGAAAATAGATGCAGGCTAGAGGATATTCGGGACCCTTAAAAAGTCACCAGGCTGACTGGCCCTCTTATTTCAAGAGAAGCTTTCCCAAGACATGTTCAGAGACATATTTCATTTGGGTATTGATTGTAGACTGAATTTATAGACCTCAGCAGCATAAGAGGACCAGGTTATGAGAAGGTCGTGAGGTGAGAAGCACTGTGATGGTTTCAGCCTTCATATCTCTACAGAGCTGTAGCATTTGGTAGGAAACATATAATGAAGACTGTTCATGACAAGAATGAGTGGGAAGTCTACTATTTTCATGTGGTAGTTTGAAAGATTCTATAAATCACTCACTAAGCAGCATTTCTTGATGAATTACTAACTTGAGGGAGTTTGTATTCACATTTTTCACCTAAGTTAATCATTATTTATCAAATTATTCTTATATTGCATCAAATGCAGCCATGAACAGTTTAGATTTTCCAGTTAGGACTAATGCTGATCATCACCACTTGCTGAGTCCTTATATTCCAGATGTTTTGCATGTAAAAGCTCATTTTATTCTCCTCTATCCCTTTGAAGTGAGCACAGATTGAGTATCCCTTATCTGGAATGCTTGGGAACAGAAGTTTTGAGTTTGGAGTTTTTTCAGATTTTGGAATGCTTGCATAAACTTCACTAGTTGAGCATCCCTAAACTGAAAATTCAAAATATGAAATGCTCCAGGATTCAATATCCAGCTTTGAGTCCTGTGAGGATACTCAAAAAGTTTCAGCTTTTGGAGCATTTCAGACTTGCAGGTTGGGGATGCCCACCATGCAGCATTATTCTGCCCTCTTCTCTCTGACCTCATGAGTAGATGAGGAAGTGATGACTTTTGCACAGAGTCATACACCTGTTTTAGGGTGGAACATTCTACTGTGGAACTGGGATTTGCACACTAGCTTTCTGGCTTCAGCACCCATATTCTACACAGGATATATATGAGTTGAGAGTTACTCAGAAACTACCATACTTTGGTTGATGACAGGAGTATATTTATAGGTGGCACAATTTACACAATAGAAACTGATTTTCAGAGTTGCTACATGGAATGAAGATTATTTTATTGCCTTTATCAGCATTTTAAAGATAGGGATTTATGCCAGCACAGTCAGTTATCAGTAATATGAAGGGCTGTTGCCTCAGACTGACCAGCTGCTGTTATTCAAAAGACCACATCTAGTAGTATAACCCTAGTAAAACTTTGAAGAGCTGATTCTCAGTCTTGTGGTCTTAGAATCTGACCTTGTCAGAAGTATCTCAAAGAGGATTAAATAAGTCCTGCAACCTGATACATGTAATATGTAATGACAGAGTGCAAATTTATTAATTTATATCAAGACAAAACTGTTTGAATAAGCCAATTGTACCAGGATGATCAATGTATTTTCTTCTAGTTGGTGAACATAAATAGAGAACTAAATTATAGTCAAGATGTTTCTTCATAAATAACAGGTACTTTGAATATGTTTTATTTTTCATAATATTTATCTGTTTGAGAAATTCCTCAAGGATTTCATCAATAGAAGCCACTATTGGCATGTACTCAATCTTTATAAATAGCCTCCACCCCTGGGCCCCACCGCCAGGGGCTCTGCTACCATAGAAACAGTTGTTAATAAACAAGGGTATTTTAGAAAACATGTGGGTTCAGAATTGAAGAAAGGGAAGAGTCTGAGAAAAGCAAAAATGCTAAAAACATTGATTTGAGGGATAGATCCTAAGTGGGATTCATTTGCTTGAGTGGAGATTCTTTACCTAAAAATGTATTTCTGTAACTGCCTGCAGGGATTCTCCACCCATTTCTGGTGCAATGTCTGAAATTTCACCAACTGGAGATTGATTTCTTTTCTTTTCTTTTCTTTTCTTTTCTTTTTGGTACCGAGGATTGAATTCTCAATCTCATGCCTGCCAGGCAGAGAAATTGGTTTCTTAAAACTCTAATCATCTATATATGCCAGAAATTCTTAACAGCTTCCGTAATACCCATACCCAATTGATTACATTCATTTTCTTAGGGCACCAGAATACCCAGCAAAAATTTTTAATTGAACCAGTCATGACAATCCCATTTGCTTTACCAGTAATAGTGAAGGAACGTCTGCTGAGTTCAGGCAAGTCTTGCTTTTCTGATAAAGAGGACATACGTGGCTAGTACTGTCCTCTTTCCTCTTCATGCCTTAAATGCAAATGGAAGCCAAGAGCTGTAGCAGCTATCTTTCAACCCTGAGATATCAAGTATGAGGCTGAAAATGTGATTTTTAACAAGCTGAAGTCCTTGGGGGAGAATGATCAGAAGAGTTTGGAAAGCTAGGGAGAGGAAAGTTACAATTCATTATGATAGCAAACCGTTTGTTAACCTGTGCTTGCTATTCCATAGAAAGCTAATCTGTACCTGCTATTCCATGGAACTTTGAGCCTACAGTGTTAAGAGAAATGATAGAAAAAACTTTGGAATACTGTCATGTGTTATTTACCTTTTGCAACTTTTCAGAAGGATCCTACAGGAAGGGTGAACTTAAATTAGTGCTCTTCAGCATGAAAGCAGAGAGGAGAGAAAATACAATTTTGTTTCAGCAATAGTTTGCCTTTGGCTGTCACTCTAAATTGACAAAGAGCCCCATAATTTGGAGTTTTGCAGAGGTTCACAGTAGTACCTTCCCACATGAAGCTATTTTTAGAATTGCCTAAGTCTATGGTAAGAGTTCAGAAGTCAGTGGCTAAGATTTGAGACTCTCTAGGCTCAATGATTATTTGGAAATTTCTTTTGTCTGTGGTTATTTTTTTAATACCAGGAATTGATCTGAAGCAAATAGAACAGAAATTTGATATATTTATGATGGAATTGTATTACAAAATTGGCACTACCTTTGATTTTTTGAAAATAGTGCTGAGAATGGAACCAGGGGCCTGATGTCTGCAAGGCAAGCACTCTACACTCCCAGCCCATGTGCAAATTTTTTTAACCTCCAAACAATTCTTATCCCTGTATCCTTAAGACAAAACAGTATGAAATAGGCTATAAAAACTGTGGAGCCCCTGGGAAGGTTATCCACTTCAAAATCTATTGAAGAAGAGTGATTTTCCTGAGACTTAAACTAGGAAGGTCTGTGTGTCTAACCAAAAACTTTATTGTGCGCCAAGGAATCTGTGATTTTGCCAGGTAAAATATGATGCGTATTTTGGACTGCTGACCACTCTTTGCTTCCCATTATCCCTTTTTCTAAATGAGAATTTGTATTGACGTTACTCTGTTCTTTCTTTTTCATTTATATGGGCGGGGTTGATTTAGGGAAATCTAATCTTTTAACTAAACAGATGGGTGACAAGAGTTGTTATATTTGGATTTGATAGAGCAGATAGGAAATCACCCAAAGCTAGATGTAGTTATTGGATGTTAAGGTGGGTTGTCTTTGTTGAATGGAGAATGTGTATTCTGTTTAATGCATGGTTTGGGAAGAAGGATGTTTGTGCATACTGGGTTGAACTGTGGCAGATGCTGTTGGCTGGCGAATATATTGTCCATTCTTTACCTCTACCACAAAAGTTAGGAAAGATAAATGTTTACTTTCCAAACATTTACTGCTGTAATGAGTATTTAATATGATTATAAATCATAAGCCTGGTGTGGTGGCGCACACCTTTAATCCCAGCACCCAGGTGGCTTGAGGTAGGTGAGGTAGGTGGAGCATTGTGAGTTCGAGGCTGGCTTGGGCTACAATGTGAGCAAGGCCATCCTGAACTACATAGTGCAACCCTGCCTCAAAAGAAATAGGGCTGGGAGTTTCGCTCAGTGGCTTAAGTGCCTGTCTGGCAGGCGTGAGGTTGTGAGTTTGATCCCTGGTACTGAAAGATCATAAATCTGCTGGGGGACCTCATGGAAAGCTTTTATCTAACAAGGTTTATACAGGATTGGGGTGACCGTTTTTTCTTGCTTTGATCTTAGATGTGATGCTCAAAGCTGTACTGACCATCTTAGAGCTATTAGGCAATAAACATGAGTACAAAGCATTAATATTCTTAGAATAGTAGAAAAAATACCAGAAATTTTGTGGCCATCATTGATTAGTACATGAAACTTAACAGTTCCTCAATTCACAATTTCTTATCTTATAAAAGAAATTAATTTGAGCCAGGCATGGTAGCTCATGCCTGTACTCCCAGCACTTGGGAGGCTGAGGCAGGAGGATTGTTGAAAGTTCGAGACCAGCCTGAGCTACAAAGTGAGCTCAAGGCAAGCCTGAACTGCATAGTGAGACCCTGTCTCAAAAAGACAAAAAAACCCCCATATTTATGTTATTGTGGACTAGATTTTGTTACAACCCAAAGAATTCTAAACTGATTATATTATATATTACACATATTATGAAGATCTCTTTTCTATGCTGCAACATCAGGGACAGGTGTTGTTTCTAATCATGATGCCTTACTAGTAAATAACCGTTACATAAAGCCAGGGAATGATTTTACACTTCATTTTAGCCAAAAGACTGAGAAGTGATGTCAGGGAAAGATTTTTAAAAGTTTTTTTGATATGCTGATTCACATGTAAAATTTTATTGATGTGCTACCCTTGACAGGTATATTAGTCTGTTTTCATTAGTACAGTAAAATACCAGAGGCAGGCTAGCTTCATAAATAAAAGAGGTGTATTTAGGTGACAGTTCTAGAGGTTCAAAGTCAATGATTAACCAGGCCCACTAGTCAGCCTCTGGTGAGGACCTAATTGGTGGATGGCATCAGGGTTGGGCATATGTGGGTAGAAGAGATCATATCGCCAAACCTGAAGTCAAGGTTAATTCCTGTGCTGGTTACTTTTCTCTCATTGCTGAGACAAAGTACCTTGCACCCAAAATTAGGGAAGGAAAAGTTTATTTAGCTCACAGTTTAGAGGTTTCAGTCCATAATCATCTGGTTCCACAGGCAGGATGGCATAGTAGAGGGTTAACTGTTTATGGTGGTGGAAGACAGCAAAACCAACAAGAGCAAAATGGGAGGAATGCATGGAGAGAAGACTCTGTTCCTTATACTGTATGTAGGCCACATCCCTTGGGTGTAGCACTCATACCCATAATTTCATCATTGGACCATGAATCATTCATAAACCCTAGAAGCCTACCCCAATGACTGCACGAGGCTTTGGGGGGACATCGAGACACAAACCATAACATTCTGCCCCTGGCCCCCCGCCCCAAAGACTCATGCATATCCTTTATGCAAAAGGCATTTAGTCCATCTCTAAGAGTTACCAAAATCCTAACAGTTTCAGCATTGCTGAAAAGTCCAAGTCCCAGGTCTCCTCTGAGGTCTAAGGCAAACTCTTAGCTGTGAGCCCTTGTACAAATGAAAAGAAAGTTAAACACTTCCAACATTTAGTGGCACAAGATAAACATTACCACTCCAAAGGGAACAAGTGGAAATGCAAAGAATTGGGACCAAAGCAAGTCCAACATCCAACAGGGCAAACATTAAGTCCTGTAGTTCCATGTGGAACATCCGAAGCAGTCTGTGGTAACTTGTGAGCTCCAAAGGGCTTGCATGGCTTCACCGCTATGGCACTTCCAGTGGTTGTAGCTCCCAGGGTTTCTCTCTTAGGCCCACTCCGCTGAATCCTTGCAACTTTCCTTAAATGATCCATGTTCCTGGCTTTTCCAAACTTCTGGATTCTCCATTGCACCTTTGGCTTCCCCCACATAGCTTCACATACTGCCCTTTCAGGGGTACACTGCCTCACCTCCCAGGTCTTCTGAAATCTGGGTGGAAGCATTTTTAACCTCAGAACTCTTGCATTCTGCATGCACCTAAAACCAGCATCACATGGATGATGCCAAGGTCTACTGTCATCTGGAGCAATAGCCAGGCTTTCTTCTCTCTTGGCTGTAGGACTCAAGTGCCTAGATTGCTGAGTACTATGAGCCTGATGCTGAGGAGCAAATTCTCTGTGCCACCGCCATTTTGGAACCTGACGTGGCCACAGCCACCATCTGGAACATAGTGTGGCTGCCGCCGTTCTGGAACATGGTGTTCTGCCACTTTCTCCTCAAAGCAGTCTTTCACTTTTGCTGTTTTGAGGCTGCAAAGGGTGGTGACTTGATACTTCTCATGATGCTCTCAGGCCATCTTTTATTTTTTCCTGTTCCTTCTCAGCAATTGAGATCTTTTAGCTCTATCTTTGCAATCCACAGCTTTATTTCTGGCCAAACTAACAACATTTTAAATCATCCTGCAGGGCTCTTTGCTCTTGATTTGCAATATAAATCTGGCTAAAAGCCCCCAACAATAGCCATGCCACTGCCTCAACATTCAACTGCTTGAAATTTATTCTGCCAGATTAATCAGTTCACTGCCCTTAATCTCAGTCTCAGGCAAAGTCTCTGGACATGGGCAGAATACAGACAAACTTTCTGCCAAGCCATTACACACATTAACTGGAGTCCAGCAACCAATGCAGTTCTTCTTTCCAGCAGAAATCTCCTGAGCCTGGTCTTTACTGGAAGGCTTTCTATCAGCCTTCTAGTCTTCTGCGCTCTGACCAGAATCTCCCATACAGAACAACATAACTGTTCCCGGGCTACTCTATCAGGCGACATCTCTGAACCTTTCCAAACTCTTCCCACAAGCCATTTCCAAAGGCTCTTGAACCACATGGTCAGGTACAGTCACAGCAACGACCCCACTCCACTGGTACCAAATTCTGTCTTGGTTTCTTTTCTCTCCTTGCTGCGACAAAATACTTGACACCCAAAATGAAGGAAGGAAATGTTTATTTAAGCTCACAGTTTGGAGGTTTCAGTCCATAGTCAGCTGGTTCTAAGGCAGGGTGGTGTGGCAGAGGGGCAACTGTTCATGGCAGCAAAAGATAGAAAAAACAACAAGAGCAAAAAGGGAGGAGCATGTGGAGAAAAGACTCTTTCTGTCCTTTATATTGTATGTAGGCCACATCCACTTGGGTGTAGCATTTGCACCCGTAATCCCAGCATTGGACCATGAATCATTCACAAACTCTAGAAGCCTGTCCCCATGATTACATGAGGCTTTGGGGGGATATCCAAACACAAACCATAGCAGTTTCTTTTGTAACAATTCACTGTTTTGAGAGCTCAAGTGTCCCACAGGAGTGCCTTAGTCATTTCCGAGGGCAGCTCCCCGATGACCACAGACCTCCTGCTAGGCCTCTGCTTTTAAAGGTTCCATCCAGTCTCCCAGCACTGCCACCCCCAGGGCCAGCTTCTCACACAGGAAACCTTTGGGAGCAAATTGTATGCAAACCTTGGCAACAGATATCTCAACATGCAGCTCTCTACATTTTTAGTTTCTGGAATAGAATATTGGTATAGTTGAGCCTTGCACTTTTAATATAGTTAGGGGACACCTGCTGAAAATTGGCTTTTCAGGGGCCAGGGATTTATCTCAGTGGCACAAGCGCCTACCTGGCTAGTGCAAGGTCATGAGTTTGATCGCCAGTACCAAAAAAAAAAAAAAAAAAAAAATTGGCTTTTCATGCTGTATGTGTATAATAAGAAATGCTAAAAGTGTTTGTAGCCAAATAAAAGTCTTCGGAAAATTTATTTTTAGTCCAGTCAACTAGGTTTCAATATAAAGTTATGGCTGTTGTATAGAATACTCTTTTAGGTCTACAGTCATTGACTCATAGTAAATGTTTATTACTTGCAAAGTGATATTTTACTCTAAATGCTTTATATCAGAACCTGTACTTTTTCCTTCCAGTTATCCTTTCCATCATTTTAGAAAATGTTTGTACTTTAATTGTTGACTACACGAAGTTCAAGAATTTTGCTTTTCCATTTTTACCTATCTAAAAATTATTAGTAATAGCCGTGTGTGCCAGCATTTTATATCACAAGGAGCTGCTTACACACTAACCAAAGGAAAATATGGGGCTAATGAGAATAGACATGCATCTGTGGAAATTATATTTGGTCTGCAAGGAAAGGTAGATTTTTAAATTTTGTGTTTGTTAGGTATCCACATATGAACAAGGTGTGATCTAAATAATTTTCTTAGAAAAGTATTTTAGTCTGCTTTGTTTCCATTAAATTCTAAAATTAAAAACTTTTCTGAAAAGGCATCTGAAAGGGCATAGCTCTGCAGCTTCTGTTATTACTGGACCCAAATGTGTAAGAAGTGATTGGAGACACTGAGGTACTTTGATATCAACTGTGATATCCTTGCTGCCTTCACACTCCATGATTTGCTTTCCTTTCATGGTACACCCTGAATAGAGCTGACAAATCCCTAATACTGTAAGACTAGCAAAGTTTTCTGAGTGGGAGGTTTTTACATGTATAATAAAGCTATTTTAACCAAATCACTGAAAAATATTTTGGTCTCTTTCCACTGAGATTTGAGCACTGTGTTGAAGAGGTTTGAAAGTTAGTTTAAAACTTGCGAGTTTTCCTATTAAAATTGCTTCTCATTTTAAGATTACTCCTTTATTATGGTTGGTTAGGGTGGTGGTTCTGTGCCTGGCATATGAAGACATTCTGTGATGGTTTGTCTTTTTTTTTTTTTTGTTTTTTTTACTGTTACCTTGTTTTCTGTCTTTTCTTAAGTGTGTCCATTTATTTTCCACTGTGGGAGGCATTATTGCTGAGTGGATACTCCCTCTCCATCCTCATCTCATGCTGTGTTCTGCTCACACTAAAGTTGTCTTTAACTAAAGGAGTCCTAGCTGCCTGAGTATTACCTAAGTCCCCAGTTATGAGATTGCAAAAGTAAGCCAAATCTTTAACAAGTATTCACTAATAAAAAACTTGGATAACATTAGTTGTCCCTTATAAATATGTGTCTTCTAGCCGAGGAAGATTGTTGGCCAGAATTTTTATGATTATGAAATATTTTAGTAAACGCTAAGTACAGTGGGATTTGTGAAATTATAGCTCTTGAGAAGATATAAAATAGATGATGAAGGTAATGTTTGTGAGCTCAGATCACAAATGAAACTAGTGATAGTGAGAATCTGGCAGAGTTCAGCCATAGCAATTAAAGAAAAAAAAAGATGATGATGACCCTCTTGTCTCTTAAGAATGGAATATCAAGATTCAAGATGGGCCTTGGAAACATTTTCAGCAACTTCAAACTTTTTTTTTTCCCTCAAACTTCTTTTTTTACAAGTAATACCTCATGATTGTTGTTAGGCTTTTGGCACAATGGAGAGACAAAGATAGAGGTAAGAAAAAGCCTTTATTGTCGGTTGGGAGGGCTGCAGAACCCTCAAAGGAGACCAAGCTGGGGAGTTGCTTTTACGGGATTGAGCTAGAGGTGGAGACCATGTGAGTGGACAGGTTATCATGTTGGGAGAGGACTGGAGGACTTTTTGACATAGGGGGTGGAGACTGAGTGGATGGTGTTGGGAGGGGGTTTGAAGGACCTTTGGTGCGTGCACGAAAGGGAGACATAAAGTTTATTGTTTTGGGACCAGAAGACAAGCATGGGAGTTAGTGTAGGAGTGATATGCTGTTGTTTTAGGGTCAGCACCATGATGGGCTGTTGCCATGTAGAACCTGGCAGAGTCCCATGCAGAACCCATCAATCGTGGTATGGAACCCAGACACATGCAGTCTTTTAATATATAACACAATTTAGTAAGAAAAATTGTGCCCCAACCCCGCTTGATTTGTTAATTTCTAATAATTAGCTCATAATTGCAATTATAACCAAAATTGCTTAAATATAAGATTAAATAAACATCAGAATTGAATTATAAATAAAATTTTGGTCTCTATTTTAAGTGGACTAACTTTACATTTTTATTTTTTATTTTTTTGAGACAGGGTCTTACTATGTAGTTCAGGCTAGTCTTGAACTCACTATGTAGCCCAGGCTGGCCTTGCACTCGTGGAGATCCTCCTGCCTTGGCCTCCTGAGTGCTGGGATTACAGGAATGCACCAATGTACTCAGCTTACGTGGACTAACTTTAAATGGATTTTTTTCTTAATATCAATTGTCTTTAGAGAAAGAAAACCTCTTGGACATTGTTTGTATGAGATTTTAAGGAAGTTGAAATATTCTGTATCTGGAATTTTGAGAATACTTTTACATTTCCCACTTGAGAATAAATACATGTAGTTTACATTTTTATGGCAAATTCTTCAGATCTTGGCTTCTTCAGGGAATCATCCCCTGATGAGGTCAGAGTTACAATTTTACATCTCTATGTATCATTACTTGGTTAATATCTGTGTCTTTCATCACCTCTAAACTTCATGAGGCAGGAATTATTTGGGATTTCATCATTTTATGACTGTGCTTAGTATAGCACTTTGTATGAAGTAGTCACTCAGAAAATATCTTCAATGTTGAATACAGTATGCCATCTGGAACAAGGCAGGACTGGGTGTAAATCTTTGTTTTGCCAGTTACAAATTGTAGTCTTGGGGAAATCCATTTAACCAAAGACTCGGTTTCCTTTTCTGTCAGATGTCGATGGTCCCTGCATGGCACATAATTTAGGTCCACATGATGTATGTGATACTTTCATTACTTTGGCATGGTGTGAATGTACAATAAATAGAACCAGTATTACTAACTCACGTGGATATTAATGTCAGTTGTGACCATTTTCTATCTTTGATTCTGTAGCCACAGTTCTTATTTATAAAATATTGAGAGGATAGAGCTGCCCCATGAAAAGCAGTATAACTAGGTCTGATCAAGGTTCATTCTCAAATCTTTAACTATAGTATCTGTATCTTTCCACACTTGGGGGCTGACAAAGATTCTCTTGTTGAGCAAACTCTAGCCAACCTTTTCTGAGTCATCTTTTTAAGAAAGCCTCAGCCTAGGCTGAAATCTACCAGTGGAAAGCTCCTCTTTTTTTTTTTTTTTTTTGGACAGTGTCTTGCTTTGCAGTTCAGGTTGTCCTTGAACTCATTATGTAGTCCAGGCTGGCCTTGAACCATGTAAATCCTCCTACCTCGGCCTCCTGAGTTCTGGGATTACAGGCATGTGCCACTACTCCTAGCTGAAAGCCACATCTTTCGGATGACCTCAGCTCTGCCTAAAATACCTGCCTGAGAAAAACTCATGGTTGCCAAAATAATTTGTTGTGGCTCACAACCAACACTTGATGTTAGGTCTTTGTCTACTAGCCTGTGTGTAAAGGAGGGGCCTAACTTCAGCGAGCAATAGTTACAGACCCGTATGGGTTTCAGGTAGACCAACCTCCTTGCTTTTGTAATTTTTCACTTCCCTGACCCAGCTGAGCTCCTGACCAACCCTGTCTTTTTCCTCACTTTCCCTTTGAGATGCTTAGTCACTTCAGTATGAATCAAAGTTGAGTTCAGTTCATGCTGGATTCTTCTTCCTGTTGTAATATTAGTGATTAAAATCCATCTTTACCTCTCAAACTAGTGTCTGAGTTTTCATTGAGGCAGAGGAGGACTTGGATTAAGGTGGTATAGCATAGTATGCAGAGTGGCTACCACCTGTGGTCTGTAACATCAGACTACCTGAGTAGCACATTTTGCTACTTATAAGCTTTGGCAAGCTCATTAAACTTCGTGTGTTTTAGTTTCCTCATTTATAAAGCAAATATCATTCACAAGTCAAAATGTTACTGTGTTAAATGAATTAATCCATCCATATAAAGTGTCTAGAAAGTTAAAGCTTTCCTTATATTATTATCCTAGGAAGATGAATGTCCAATGTGGATATTCAGTTAACAGTCATAGTTTTATTTCCTGAGGCTTTGGGGTTAGGCCTCAGTGTATGACTTCAATAAACTACACCAATCCATTCAAAGGATTTCTTTTTCCTAAACTTGATCTTTTTCCAAGTTTTCTTTCATCTTGCACTTTATAAGTGGCTATCTTCTATTTTCCTTCAAATCCTGAGTTCCACAGGAACAGAAGGCCACATCCACCATTGCCAGAAGAAAGGAAGCTGGAAACACACAGCTCTTTTTTTTTCTCAATACTTCTGACACTGGAAGTGTGGGTTTTCCACACCAAGCATTTTTAAAAATTTTTTTTATTTTCTACAGATATAGCTGAGTGCCCTACAACTCAATACTCTGACCCAGAGTTAGCCACTGTTCTACCATCAGGTAACTTTAATCATTCAGTTTATGCTATTTTGTGTATGATTTCTTTAGTGCAGCATTATGTTTTAAAGATTCACCCATAGTATTATTTTACTGACTTTTAGAACTGCTAAATAGTAGCCATGATATGACTCTGCCAGTTTGTATATCCGTATTCCTGGTGCTATCCCTGCTGAATATCTATACTCCCAGTGCTATATCACTGCACTTTTTCTGGTTTGTGACTGTTACAAAGGCTGATGTGAATGTTCTTAAACAAGTCTTTTTGTGGACATAGGCTTTCTTTCTCTTGAGTGTACTCATAACTGTATTAATGTAGGGGAATTGGTAATGTCATTAGAAGTTGCAAGAGTGGTTGTATCATTTCACACTCTGACTAGTACTATATGAGAGCTCATTGTTTTGCCTTCTTACTTGATGCTTGTCTTTTTCATTTTGGTTCTTCTGGAGGTATGTAGGGTATCTCATCATGGTTATGCTTTGCATTTGTCTGGTAACTAATTTTATATGCCTATTGGCTTTTTGTATATGTTTTATAAAGCTTCAGAATCTTTTGCCACTTTAAAAGTTGAATTGATTATCATCATTATTGACTTATTACAAATCTTGGTATATTTTCTGTGTAAGTCCTTTGTTGTGGTATATATGTGTGTGTGTGTGTGTGTGTGTGTGTGTGTGTATAAAATGGATATTTTGTCTTCATCTGTAATTACTCCTTTCATTTTCAAATTGCATCCTTGAGGAGAAAATTTTAATTTGGATGATTCCAAATTAGCATTTTTCTTTAGTAGTTACTGCTGTTTGTGTCCTAAGAAATCTTTATCCAAAGTTGTGAGCATGTTTTCTGGTGTTTGTTTGTTTGTTTGTTTTTGAAGCTTTATAGATTTAGCTTTCACATTTAGGTCTGTGATCCATCACAAATTGATTTTTATATAAGATGTGAGGTTGGAGATTAAAGCTAAATACTAATCTGGAACTGGCATAGACTCACTTTTGTCAGAGAAGTCATAAGGCATTCCAGTTTCAGGAGAGAGACAGATACACAGTACATGTATTGATGCAAGAGTAACACAGGCAGGCAGACACACAAGGAATTGATGTGGCCGCCATTGGAGACAAACTACTATGCTCAGGTTAGATGTACAATCAATTTTTGTATATTGACCTTATAGCCTGTGGTCTAACTCAATTTACTTATTTTAGTTCTAGTAGTTTTACAGATCCTTTTGACAATCTGTATGTAGTTTTATCTGTGAATAACTAAGCTGTACTACTTCTTTGCCAGTTTTTGTTTTCTTTATTGTCCTAATGTGCTAGTTAAGACCTCCAGTGTATTGGTGAGTAGAAGTAATGAAATTAAAACTTGTTTTTAACCTTAAGGAGAAATCTTTCAATATTTCAGTATTAAATATAGTATTATTTGGAGGTTTTTGGTAAACAGTAATTTCTTTGATTTTTCTTGTACTGTGCACCCATGTTAGTCACATACTTCTCAACTTTTTAAGTGTCATTATTTTTATCTTCTGTTTCCTGAAAAATAATTTTATAGAATTCTAAGACAGATTTTTTTTTTGTCCTTTTTTTCAGCACTTGAATGATACTATTTTGAGTTGGGTATTTAGCTTGTTGGTAAAGATGTTTTCTCCCAATACATACATTTGAGACTGTAAATTTCCCTGTAAATGCTCCTGTAATTTCATCTATAACTTTTAACATGTATTTCCATAATAGGATTAAAGTTTTCTAATATCAAGTTTGTTCATGGTAATTCAAACCTATATCCTTATTGGGGTTTTTTGTAAACTTACTCCCTCTATGTTGAGAAAAATGTAAGTAACACCCACTATGAGAGGGAACTTGAGTTTTAACATATCATATTGCTTTATCTTATCCACTTTATATTTATTTTCTCTCCTTTTATCCTCTTTTGGAATTCTTTAATTATTTAGTTTACCCTCCTCTGTTAGTTTGAACTTTTAATACACTATTTCTGCTTTACTGCTAATTATCCTAGAAAATACATGTGTGGTTTTTGAAAATAGTTTTTAAATTACATATGAAGGTACACAGCACGATGTTATGGGATGCATGCGAATACGAAAAGGATCACTTGTAATTAAGCAAATTAATAACTCCATTGTCTCATAGTTATAAAACATTTGTTTTTGTGACAAAAACAGCTAAAATGTACTAATTTAGCATGATCCCCATATACTGCATAACTTTATTATGTAATGTTTTACACTAGTCGGATTTCTAGACTTATATGTTAGACACCTTTCAGTTGTTGTGACAAAATACCTAATATGCATAACAGAGAGAGGGGGTTTATACTTGCTCGTGGTTTCAGAGTTTCAGTTCATAGTCAGCAGGCTTCAAGGCAGAAGCAGCATGACAGAGGGTGTGGTATCTGAAATGTCATCATCAAACTCAGAGTTATGTAGATTTACTTCTAGGCTGTTTTCTAGACTTTCTATAGTTTTGCACTTTGCTTTATTTGTATGATAGGTTTTTATGAAGGATGTTGTACTGCCATACCTTGGTTATTTCATTCCAAAAGCTTCTTTATTTAAAGTGACAGCAAGAGAAGGAAATGGAAGCATAAATACTTTGCAAAATAAATCTTCAACTCTCAAAATATTTAGTAGACTTCCTACTCTCTATTTTTCAGACTATGACTGTCTCAGTATCTCAAATGAGAAAAGATGTAATTGCATATCGTAACTGAAAACTATGTGGTCAAATGAAGTTCGTATGCCCCTTTAGGAAGCAATTGCCCATTTGCTGTGTCCTCTAGAGGAGCTGAACACATTGTCCTCAGATAATGAAGCTTCTTGTATAAGGAGGCTTGGCCCAGTTCATACAAGAAGAACCCTTATGACCTAATCACCTCCTAAAAGTATACTGGAGATAAAGTTTCAGCAGAAATCTTGCAACAGTATAATGATTCAAAGCATAGAAGTTTGCATGGGATATCCCTGTTTTTAAGTGTTTGTTTTTTTATGATTGTTTAAAAATGTAAAAAAAAAATCCTTAGCTTAAGGGTCATACAGAAACAGTACAGCCTGTGAGCTATAATCTGCCTATACCCTGATCCATAAGAAAGTCCTTCTCACTGTGTCATTTGATAGCACTTTAGGGCCTAACTGGCCATGTACTAACTATTCCTGAAAATAAACCTGCCTGTCAGACTTCTGCCCAAGTTCAGAGTACCTCATCTTCCTTCCCACTCAAAGTGTAAGGTTACTGGGAAGCAGATGTACATCAGCCTCCACACATACTCATCTAGAGTAGGCAGCCCTGAATAATCAACCAGGAATGATAAGCAAACAATCAGGGTGTTACGGTTTGTGTCTAGAGGTCCCCCCAAAGCCTCATGTAGTCATAGAGTTTTTTGGGAGGTGGCTGAATCTAGAGTGTATGATTGATTCATAGTGCAGTGCTGGGATTAAGAGTGGGTGATCAGTCCACTGATTGAATTGGTACTACCCTAATCCCTGTAGACTGGATCCAATATAAGGAACAGAAAGAGGCTTGTTTCATGCTCTCTTGTTGCTTTTGCTGTTTTCTGCCACCATGAACTGTTGCCCCCCTGCCATGTGCCACCCTGCCTCAGAGCTAGCCAAATCAAGTACAGACTGAAACCTCTACCAACTGAGAGCTAAATATAAACCTTTCTCCCTTTAACTTTGAGTGCGGGTATTTTGTCTTAGCAATGAGAAAAGTAACTAAGACACAAGGCTTAGCAGGTATTTGAGGGGAAAAAAACTTATTAGAATAGACCAAAATAGTGAATACTGATCCTGGAAGTAATGTAATATATATAGGGAACCAAGCCAATTTAGAGATATTTTCAATTTTGTAGATTTTGTCTAATCTGAAATGCTGTTGTGTCCTTTAAACAAGAACAGCTGTGAAAAATGCTTAAGTGGATAAAAAGCTTTTATAGATTAAAAATACCACTAACTTTAAAGAAAAGTCAGTGGCAGTGATACAAAGTACAGTTGAAAAACCCTCCCAGAACATTGATTTTAAAAATAGAAGGAAATATGACAAAATATAGATGCAAATGAGACAAAGCAATAATATCCAACATCCAAATTACAGGAGTTTATAATGGAAGGAAAAATGATCAAAACAAATAATAAATTTTCTAAGACTGAAGGAACATAAATGTTCAGATTGGAAGGGTCCAAATGGTTGTCAAATGTTAAAAACTTTCTTTTTTCTCCTTTTTTTTTTTAAAAGATAAGAAAAGGTAACATAGTCAGGCGTGGTGGCGCACGCCTTTAATCCCAGCACTCAAGAGGCTGAGGTAGGAGGAGCATTGTGAGTTTGAGGCTGGCTTGGGCTTCAACGTGAGCGCAAGGCCAGCCTGAGCTACATAGTGCGACCCTGCCTCAAAAAACTAAGGCTGGGAGTTTGGCTCAGTGGCTTAAGCGCCTGTCTGCCAGGCATGAGGTTGTGAGTTCAATTCTTGGTGCAACAACAACAACAACAAAAAGGTAACATTCTCAGAAAATTTTAGAATCTAACAAAAATAGATTTTAAATACTTTACAGAAAATAGGCAAACTGCTTTCCTACAAAGTTTTAATGGTTACACTAACATCAGACTTCTCATCTCTGTCTCTAGAGACTAAAGAAAGCAGTGCAATATTCAAATTGTGAGGAAATTATTTTTAGTGTAAATTAATATAACCAACCACTACTCATTCAGATGTGAAGACATAAGAAAGGTGTCTTTAGTCATACAGTAACTAAAGTTTCTACCATATGCTGTTTTAGTAAGCTAGTTAATGATGGACTCAGTAACACAAGAGGGTAAACTGAACAGATGATACAGAATTGAGGAAAGTAGGAAACTAGAACAAATCCAGACCATCGAAGGGAAGTTTCATAATGACAGCTGTATTTAGTGCAGTTCTAGAGAACCCTCAGTCCAGATTTGAACAGGAAGTAGGGGAAAGCTGTGGAAGGGATGTCTCAGGAGATACATAGTATAATTAAGGAAAGTGCTATGAGAAAGCGTGTTATTCTTTAGCCCTAAAAAGAAACAATATAAGAAAAACTGCAAGAAAAATATGGTATGAATAAGATGTGATTTAAAATGTGGCATGACTTTAATCATCATTCAGATTTTAAGAAAAGAGACTATATCCTGTCAAGTGTAGTATCTTGTAAGTGAACCAGGTATTATGACACTGAAGTAAAAGAAGGATATCTTATTTTGGCACATATCATGGATCTGTCAATAATAATTACATAGTGTCAATAAAAATACTTTTTATTGTTCAATTTTAGAGTAAACTGAAGAGACAAGTATGAAGAACTTCATTAGGGTTATATACTAGAATTCAGATGTTAGAAATCATGACTAAGTGTCAAGATGTAGCTTACAACGTGAAACAGGGAGAAGAAAGGTGGAAGGAAAGCTAGTGATAGTTATTTCCCATGATTGGGAATTATTCCATGAACTGACCCAAGTTTGTTAGTACACTGAGGTACAGCCAGCCCTTCACACCTCTGGGTGCCGTATCAGGTGGGCTCAGCCAACTGTGGATCTAAAATAATTTTTTAAAAATTTGCATCTGTTCTGAGCATGTACAGACTTTTTTTGAGGTCATTCCCTAAATAGTAGAGTTGCAAGTCCTACATAGCATTTACATTGTCTTAGGTATACAAATAATCTAGAAATGACTTAAAATATATAGGAAGGTTTGCATAGGAGATACATAAATATGATTAATATAAGGGACTCGCACACTCACAGAGTGTAGTTTTGCAGGGGGTCATGTAACTAACCCCTGGCAGATATGGGGAGCTGCAGTGTATTATTTGAAATTACAAATGTAGTCAAGAGAAGAAATGAAATAGTGTAATTTATTAAGTACTGAAGTGAAAGGTTAAAGAGAGAGAATGTGTGAAGATAGTTAAAACCTTGTTTTATGTAACTGGGGCTTAGATTTTGACAAAGGTAATAATCTAGAAGTAGAGACTAAAAGCATTTTGAATTATGGGGGTAAACATCAGAATACTAAAAACAGAAATAAGGAAGACTTTGCCTCTGGGGAGAGGTTCTTGGCTTTCCTCTTGCTCTTTTATGTCCTTTTTCATCCACCGGTGCTGAAATGTTGTCTTTCGGGAATCAGCCCTTGGCCTCTGTCTCACAAAACACATGCGTAGTAAGTGGCTTGCACAACTACCTGTGGACTTTTGAGTCCTGCTCTCTTAATCTCTAACCTGATTATTTTCCTGAGTGCAAGACCTGCATTTCCAAACATCTATTTCTGCATGTCCCAGAGGCACTTAAAACTTAACATGTTCACAGTGGAAATCATTATTTTACTCATGAAATCTGTTTACATGTTCCTTTGAATATAGACTTCATTGAAATATAATTTACGTGTCTTAAAATTCACCCATATTCATGTATAATTATTTGACATTTTGTAAATTTGCAGAGTTGTTCGACCATTCGTCAATCCAGTTTTAGAACAATTCAGCCACTCTTAAAAGATCCCCCATGCTCATTTGTGGTTGCTTTCAATTCCCACCCCAATTCCAGGGAACCATTAATCTACACTCTATAGATTTCCTTTTCTAGATATTTCATATAAGTGGAATCATATGTGATTGTCTGTAATTGACTTCTTTTACTTAACATGTTTTTGAAGTTCATTCATGTTTTAACATGTTCTAATACTTAATTCCATGTTATAGCCAAATAGTACTCTGTTGCATGGCCATACCAAATTTTGTTTATCCATTCATCAGTTGATGGACATTTGAATTGTTTGTAGTTTGAAACTGTTATAAACAACGGCATTCTACACATTTGCGTACAGGTCTTGTGTGAACTTCTGTTTTCATTTCTCTTGGATGCATTCATATGATAAACTTATGTTTAACTTTTTGTTTTTGTTTTTTGAGACAGGGTCTTGCTATGTAATTCAGGCTGACCTTGAACTCACTATGTAGCCCAGGCTGGCCTCAGACTCACAGCAAACCTTCTGCTTCAGCCTCCTGAATGCTGGAATTACAAGCATGCACAACCACACGCAGCTAACTTTTTCAGCAACTATCAAACTACTTTTCAAAGTGGTTGTACCATTTTATAGTTCCACCAGCAATATATGAGAGTTCGTTTCTCTGTGTTCTTTCTAGAGCTTGTTATTGCCTATCATTTTGATTATAGCTATCCTAGTGCGTATAAAATGTTGTATCATTGTGGTTTTAATATGCATTTCCCTAATAGCTTTTGCTTTAGTTATTTAATTTCAGCAATGCTCAAAAGTTGTCCTTGATTTTCTTTCTTACTGTGCTCACCTATTCTCCTAAGTATATTTTAATTACCCCTCTCCTTTATCCTAATTTCTATTACTTGATTTTTCATTATTCTTGATTATTAAAATAGCCTCCAAGCTGCTTTCTCTGATAACATTTCCTCTGCAGATTCTGATTGATTTTCCAAAATGCCATTAAAATGAATTTTATAAAATGCATTTTGTAATTACATGTTTTTGCATCTGTCATTCCCCAGTTCAGCAAGTCCCCTGTCTTTTGTTTAAGGGCAGTAAGCCACTTAGTACATGTTTGTTGATAGGGGAATGAAGAAATTCTTAAATACCAAGGCGTTCATTTTGAGTGAAATGTTACGTTGAAAATCTTTACATGCAGAAAGTACTTACTATGAAACTGTCATGATATGTCTCTTTTTGTTTGCTGTTTGGTACCAGGGATTGAACTTATATAGCTCTTAATAAATACATCTTGAATGTCATTATAATGTCAGATGCTTTCTCACATAGGATTTAGTAGTCACTTCTGTATAAGTAGACAGCACAGCCATTCCACACTGCACATGAAATAAAGGATACAGTACCGATTTTTCATAAAAGTCTAACACTATAAGCTAAATAATTCATGTGACTGTATATGTGTGCACGTGATTATGTAAAATTGCCTTTGTTGGAGATAACATGATACTGAAGAATCACTTTTAGATATGTAATTATATGATTTTAATTTTTTTTTTCTGGTACTGGGGATTGAACTCACAACCTCACACCTGCCAGGCAGGTGCTTAGGCCACTGAGCCAAACTCCCAGCCCTATTTTTTTTGAGACAGGATCGCACTATGTAGTTCAGTCTGGCCTTGGTCACATTGTAGCCCAAGCCGGCCTCAACCTCACAATGCTTCACCTACCTCAGCCTCCCGAGTGCTAGGATTAAAGGCGTGTGCCACCACGTCTGGCTGATTTTAATATTTTTAGAAGAACAAATGTACAAGTTTCTGTGTTTTATCTATCAAGTCGTAATGTTTGAGTTGTGGTTTTAGAAAAGATAACCATCTGAATGCTTGGCATACTTTAGATAATCATAGGACAATTGTATGCTTGATTTAAACAGAATTGAAGATTTGATCAATATTTTAAATATGATTTTTAAAATGTAACTTTCCTATACATGTAAAATAGCTTTGTCTTAGTTTATGTGCTTTCAACTTTGTAAGATCTTCATGTCATTATATTTAAATTATATGTGATTTAATAAGGAAATTAATTTTGAAAGAAAATCTCATGGGACACTTGTCCATTAGGTTCATATTAAAATTTATTTTATCCACAAATTTATACAACACTCTTGAATTATCTGGACATGCAAAGATAAGTAGAGTCTAAAGAATGTAGTTTTATTTCCTAACTTTGAAACTTGGACAGTGATTTGAGAGTGCAACTTAGTACACAGCTCCTTTTCTAAGCAACTCTGAACATGAAACTGAAGGGGTGGTTCCCACAGGTGCCTGACCTCTGTGCACAACCTGGTCCGCCTCACCTTCGCTCAAACTGCAGTCCCATAAATCAGATTTTTGACGTGTTACAAAACGCAAGTCACAGCTGCTGCAGCCTGAAGCATTCGAAAACTTTTGAAATACTACGTATCTAACAAAGTTCAGTTTTTGTGTGAATGAAAGTTTTATTGAGGTAAGCCCTGTTTGTTTGGAAAAAAAGAAGCTCAGAATCAGCCAGTGATTATTTCAGATTTATGCATATGTATGTTTTCCTTTCTTTCCCTCCCCCATCTTGTCTGTAAGAGGAAGAGTGGTTGGCTTTGGGAGAAGACCTTGGTATTACACCTGTGTTAATAGGGAGTTACAGATTAAAATTTCTGTTACAATCTTAAATGAGGAATACATTGCCTTTATAAAACAGAACTGAGAGCTTATAATCATAATATAAGTATAAAATACTTCATCTCTTCAAATATATTTTTATTTCCTTTGTTTCTGTTATAAGCAGAAAATTTCACACACAGGTATGTCTCATTAGCTACTTCGCCTTGCCAGATGCCAGACATTTTTCTAAAGGAAAGGTATGTGTACATTGATACATGTAATCTGCAATTTATAGTAAACTTAGAAATGCTTTTATGAAAATTTCAAAGGTTCTATAGAAATGGAAACATTTTAAATGCTATTAGAGATTTTTCTATAGTATATTTGACTGTTTTCAATAAATTGAATAAGTGGCAGTTAAAAGTCAAATCATTGATGACCTGTATGAAAAAGCAAAAAGTCAATTCAGGTCAATTTCATTTGCTGCTTCATGTCTCATATATAATTTCATATAGTACACTACTACATGTAAAATATTTATTAAAGGCAAAATTTGTCTAGGTTTTCTGCACAGAGTTTTAAGATTGAATCACATTACTTACACAGTGATTTATACTTAGCACATTTATATTTTTTGATGTTTACTGTTTAGTTGTATCATTCAGATTTTATGGATATATAATGTATATGTAAAAAGTGATGTTCTCTTAATTCTGTCACACATGTAATCTTATTTTCAACATTTAAGAGTATTGCTGTTAGAAAATTTGGTATTTTATAATGCCTTCTAGAGAAGATAATTTTTCCTAAATTATTAATTTTGAACTATTTTAGGTGCTGTTTTTCACCCCTAATCTTTTCACCAAGAATGAAACTATTTAAAAATTAAGATGCCAACAGGTAATTTCTTGTAAGTTTATACTTTTGTCAGTGTGTCTCATTTAGCAATAAAACAGCTGTATATTAACACAAGGCTATAGTGTTCCTTACCTAAAATCATGCCAAACGTATGAAATATTTTGGTTCTGAAAGACCTTATTTTTCTAGTATAAAACTATTTTATTTTAGATTTACATGTTTTAATGACTTTTACAAACTTGACAGATTTTAGCTTACTCTATCTGATATTACCTTTTCAAAGAATAAAGTCAGAATAAGAACAAAAACAGATTCAGAGGTAGTGATTTGGGTTAGATGAATGTTTTCTTTATTGATAAAATATTAAATATTAAGAGATGTTGTTATAATCTGGTTAAAAACAAGGACATTAATTTTGACTGTGAAAAAGTTACATTCCCCCCTCAGTAGAAAACCGTATGTAATGACTTCATGATTCTGATGTGATACAATCTTAATTGACATTTTATTTGTTAGCCAGATTACTTCTGATTAATTGGATGATGTTAATGAAAGTTGTTTGATTATAAAAAAGCATGATATTGTGTAGAAAAGAGGAAAAAATACTTAGTTTTGACTGATTTGTTTTCTTTTTTTAACACTTAAATTCTCTGTGGTTCTATTTTCCTCTGTACATTTATAACTTGTAAGTTATAATGGGATGTTGAAACAAGTTTTTCTCAATTCAATGTAAAAAAAGTTCTAACATGTGAAGCTGCAATTTTGGAGACATTCGGCTTGTAACAATTATATCTTATTGTGTATTGACTTCTTAGTGGCAAAAATACTGGAAAGTTTTTAAAAAATTGGTACTCTGCTGAGCTGGATGGCAAATGGGAGTAACACTATTTTCTTCTTCATGTTAGATGATTCTAGGTCATTTCTTGGAAATAGTTAGCAACTAACAATGTGCAGTTTAAAAGCAATATGATACTTTAAGGCCGAAAGATAAAATCTTCTAATCATAGATAATAGTAAGTGACTTAATAAATTCGAATGTATTTTCCTTTAATTTTTCTGTACAGTGGTTTTGATAACCAGGAGTGAAAAGAAAGAGACTTTTTTTCTTTTCTTTTTTTTTTTTTTTTTTAGATTAGAGGTGTAATCCCAGCACTTGGAAGTCTGAGACAGAAGGATTACTGTGAATTCAAGGCCAGCCTGGGCTACATAATGAGTTCAAGGTTAACTTGAACTGCATAGCAAGACTGTCTCAGAAAAATAAAGAAAGGGTAGAGGTAGAAGTGAGTCAAGAAGAAACGAGAAAGAACCAAGGAAGAAAGGGGATGCAAAAAGATGGAAAAAGATAAAGGAAAGGCCAGAGATAAGGAAGTAAAGGTGGAGAAAGAGGAGGGAGAAAAATGAAAAATGGAGGCTTATTTTCTTAATGTTCTGAAAGTTTTGGCTATATATTAAGCAAAACTTAGGCTTTTTGTTTTATTTGATAAGTTTAGATAATCTTTACAATTACTAGCTGTTACCTACAATCCCCTTGCAAATCAGTCTTGAGATTATATTGTCTTTGGTTTTTGACACTAGTTATCATATATAGGAGCATTTAGAGATAATTTTGAAAATTAAAATTTAATCTAAATTTTTCCTCACTACATTTTTAGATTTTAACGTATTTGAGACCTAAAAGGAAAAAAAGATTTAAATATTGCCTTAGGACAGGAAAACTGCAGAATCACTGTAGTAAATGAGAAAGGCTCTGTTTATTCTAAGACCCTGAGCACTGCCTTTTTTAACTAGAGATTTCTTAGTTTTGTTGTATCGCCTAAATTCATTTAAATTAATGGCCATATCTTTAGGATGGACTAATTTTTCTCTCAAAAGGATGAACATTCTTGCCTATGAAATAAGGAATAAAGTTCTTTCAAGAAAATAATTCATTATTGTAACTTTTAGAATTACTATTTCATTCTAAGATTAATTGTTCCTATTCCTGGTTGCACTAGAAAACTTTTAATGTGCCTTTCTCTGTCCCATATGCATATGTGTTTTAGATCACGAGGAGCCCTGTGGTCCCAGTCACAGGTCATTTTGCCTGAATGGGGGGATTTGTTATGTGATACCTACTATTCCCAGCCCATTTTGTAGGTGAGTGAAATGGACTGGGGGGAGAGGGTATTTTTATTTATTTTTTTATCATCTCCTAACTTCTTTCAGAAGTGATTAAAAAGTAAAAAGTATAAAATGAAAGAAAAATTGGGGAATACTTTTTATGCCCTCTTTAGGTAGGGCAAAATTATGTGTTTTAAAACAAAACAAAATAGTGAATAAAAATGTCATTCAAGATGTTTATTTTTAAAATTGGTATTGGCAGTTTTTAGACTTAGAACTTGAATTTTAGCAATTTAGAGAAGGCAAATCTGTTTAATATTGCTGACAGAACAACTGGAGAATTCAGTAATATAAGAAACTCAACATGAGACAATTTGAGTTTAAAATATATAAATACAGGATAACTGAGTTGGTACCAAAGAAAATAGAGTTAAGTTTTTCTGTCATTAGTACAAATAAAAAACATTTCTCAGCCTTTATTGTTTCCAAATTATATGATTCATTTTGGGAACATATATAGAGCAAGAAATTGATGAAAACTTTCAAAATAGTACTTGTATAACTGGCTTCCTATAGTTTAGTTAAGATGTAAGAGCATATAATAAACTCTTTAAGTGTGAATGAGCAACATACTAGCAGAGAGACCCATAGGCTTTGTGTGGCTGCTGCCTAGCGCCTCAGGATACTTTATCACTTGTGTGAATTACAGTATTTGTTCTGTGACTGTAAGGAGAAATGTAGAATCTACATTTAAAGATCTTGTTAAATGGAAAGATAGAATAGTACAATTTATGGGAAAAGTTAAAGATATTGGGATTTAGTTTGGAGCAGAGGAGACTGATAAGTAATTTCACACTTAAGAGGTTTTTAGGGATTTTCATGTGGGGAATAGTGCCTAGTGAATATATAAAAGGAAGGAAATAGAGTAACAAACTAACAATTACTCAACACCACCAGTACCCACCATATTCAACAGTACATGTTTCCCAAAATCTACTTGCTGAGATGTAAACTATGTATGATAAACTATATTCACTTAAAGTGCACAATTGATGAAGTTTGGCAAATGTTTATACTGTATCTGTGAGACCAGCACCACATTAAAACATTTCCGTCCCCTTCCTGCACCTCCACCCCGAATTTCTCTGCTGCACCTGTTCTTCATGTGTGCGTCTACATTCATTCTCACATAAATGTTAGAGAAAGGAGGCAGGGGAACCTAAAGAAATAGAAAAATAACTCAAAAAATGAGAAATTAAATGACGTGACAAAGGTCACACAGAAAGAGATGAATTTAGATACAACTCCCATTTGCTTAAGCTTATAATATATTTATTCTGAATTCTAAGTAGATAAGGCACATGGCATTTATACATGTATTAGGTATACATTTAACAAAAGATGTTAATGTTTCGTATCTTACTTACCTTGCTGGTGGCTAGCAAGGTAAGTATTGTCCTTTGAGTTGTCTTTGCACCTTTGTCAAAAACCAATCAACCAGCTATGTGTGAGCCTGTTTCTGGACCAGTCTATCTGTTGTTCTGTATTTCTGGCTTTTTACCAATTCCAAATAGTGTTGATGACTATGAGTTTACAGTGAGTGAAATTGGGTAGCGTGAGTCCTTAACTTTATTCTTCCTCTTACCAATCTTTAGCTTTTTTTTCTAATAGATAATATTTATTGTTAAAAAGATTTCAAGCATATTTTAACTTAATCCTACAAATTCTATACTTCTTTTATTCAGTTCTTAGTTTTAAAATTCTCCATTATAATTTTTCCTTTAACCTGTGAGTTGTTGTTACATTTTTATATCTAATTGCACAGTGGCCTTTGAACTTAGTCCATCAAACTTTCTGCCCTGAATATGTTAAAAGAAAGAATTAGGCTGGGGGTTTAGTTCAGCGACACAGGCATCTGCCTTGCAGGCATGAGGTGGTGAATTCAATCTCCTGTACAAAAAAAAAAATAAAATAAAATAAATAAATAAATAAATAAACAAACAAACAAACAGGACTGGGATTTGGTGACTAAGTAAGTCTCTGAGACTTATCCTTATTTCTCCTATCCTCTTTACTTCTTTCATAGTAGCATTTCTGTGCTAAAGTAGTATTATAAGTGTTGCTTTTTCTTCTGTCCCAATTCTATTTATAATACTGGTATAGTGATTTTTCTAAAAAGCAGAATTGATTTCTTCTCTATTCACAAAGTCTTGCAAGGGACTTTTGTGCCCCAGGGTACAACTGAATTTCTTTGCCTGGCATTCAAAATTCTTCATATTAGTCTGCTCTATTTGGCATACTTACCAGTAGCTTTCTTTTACGTATCTTGAGTTCTAACATCCTGAACTGTGGGCTTTTCTCAAACAGGCTGAACATAACTTGCTTTGGCAGTTGTTAGTCCTCTTGTCTGAAATGGCTGTCCTTCTTTGTCCATGAAGTAATCTAACTTACTCTTCTGGGCAGCCTTTGTCCTAACCAGGCAGATGCAAGAACTCTTTCCTTTCGGTTCCTGTCAGACCAGTATGATATGGCATGGGGCAGCCTGTAATTTATAAAAGATTTAAATTTTGATAAAATCCACTTTGTTTTATTTTGTTGCTATAGCTAAGAAATAATTGCTGAATCCTGTATCATGAAGTTTTTACCTAATGTTTTCTGCTCAGTTTTTCCTCTTATATTTAGGTCTTTGGTCTATTTTGAGTTATATAGGGTATGAAATAAGGTCTTTTGAATGTGTCCAGTTTTCCCACTACTATTTGTTGAAAAACTGTCCTTTTCTCTTTGAATGGTCTTGGTGAATTGACTATCTGTGGGAGGATTTTTCGTGAACTCTATATTCTACTCCACTGGTATGTATGTCACCTTTATGCCATGATTACACTTTTTTGATACTGTAGCTGTATAATAAGTTTTGAACTCCTGAAATGCAAGTCCTCAGATTTTTTTCCTTCAAGAATGTTTTAGCTAGCCAGGCGTGGTGGCATATGCCTGTAATCCCAGCATTTGGGAGGCTGAGTTAGGAGGATTGTAGCAAGTTTGAGACCAGCCTCGGCTACCAAGTGAGCTCAAGGCCAGCCCGAACTGCATAGTGAGACCCTGTCTCAAAAAGACAAAAAAAAAAAGAAAAAAAAAAGTTTTAGCTATTTGGTTTTCTTGAAATTCCATATGAATTTTGGAATGGGTTTTCCTGTTCCTAGTTAAAAAAAAAAAAAAGCATCTATTTGGTTTTACTTATTCCTTCTTTTTTTCTCTCTCTCTTTTGGAAATGAGGTCTCACTGTGTTGTCCTGCTGGTCTTGAACTGATGGGTTCAAGCAGTCCTACCACCATGGTCTCTTGAGTAACTGGGGTTACATGCACATACCACCAAATCCAACTTCTATTTGGTTTTGATCAGATTGTGTTGAGTACTCCTAGAGCTATTTTTTATTTGTCAGACATTGTGTATGAAAACTTTAAGAGATAATGTAACTCTTTCGATGATATTATCTTCCTTTAGGTAGAAACACTAGTAGTCATAGATCATCTAATCTTTAATTGAGATTATTCTAAACTAGGGTTTTGGCTGCTGTGTAAACTAATGTATGTAGTATACCTTGTTGTCTAAGATGAACTTTGGAATCAGCTTATCTATTTCCAGAGACTCTTGCAAGAATATTTATTGGAACTTAATTTTTTTTTTTCCCTGGCACCGGGCATTGAACTCACAGCCTCACGCCTGCCAGACAGGCACTTAAGCCACTGAGCCAAACCCCAGCCCTAGTATTTTTTGAGGCAGGGTCGCACCATGTAGCTCAAGCCAACCTTGTGCTCGCATTGTAGCCCAAACTGGCCTCGAACTCACAACGCTCCACCTATCTCAGCCTCCCGAGTGCTGGGATTAAAGGCGTGTGCTACCACACTCGGCCTTGGAACTTAATCTTTAGTACAAATATGAGGAGAATTGATATCTTAATAAAGGTGGAAACTTCTAATCCCTAAACATATATCATGATTTAATTTCTTAGTTGGGCATGGTGGCTCATGCCTTTAATCCCAGCACTCGGGAGGCTGAGGTAGGTGGAGCGTTGTGAGTTTGAGGCCGGCTTGGGCTACAATGCAAACACAAGGCTGGCCTAAGCTACATAGTGCAACCCTGCCTCAAAAAACTAGGGCTGGGAGTTTGGCTCAATAGCTTAAGCACCTGTCTGGCAGGTACAAGGTTGTGAGTTCAATCCCTGGTGCTACCAAAAAAAAAAAAAAAATTGATTTAATTTCTTTATGTAATATCTGTTTTTTGACATTAGGGCACATTAATGGTGATGTTGCATCTTTCATTTGGTTTGGGGACAGAGTCTTATTATGTAATTCAGGCTGGCTTTGAGCTCACAGCTTTAGCCTCAACCTCCTGCTTTAGCCTTCCAAGTGCTGGTATTACAGGTGTGCACTACCACACCCAGCCTTTCATTTGTTTTTTAGAATAGATATTTAAACAACCCAAATGCCTATCAACCAAGGAATGGATAAAAAGAGATGTGGTGTTTTTATACAATGGAATACTACTCAGGCATAAAGAGGATAAACTTGAAACTTTTATAGGTAAATGGATGCAATTTGAGATCATACTCATAAGTGAAATAAATCAGACTCACATGCAAACATCGTATTATCTCACTGGTGTGAGCAATTGAAAGAATAAAGTCTAGAATGTACAATAGATAGTCAAATGGGAAGTGTTTAAAAGGAAAAAGGAACTGGGCAGGGAGGACAAAGGAAGGAAGGGAAAAAGGAGAAAAATGTAAGAAAAATGCAAGATAGCTGTTATGGTTCATACATTGTGTCAACTTGAGAAGTCTAGAAGCTTAATTAAGTAACTCAGCAGCTCTACATCCTGGGGTGTAGAGGACAAGCAGTTACCTGTTCATTGTGGCAATTTAAGAAGGTCAGAAGTTTAACTGAGAGACTCAGCAGGGAGCCAGGGTTCTTACTTTGTAAACATCCTCAGTCTGTGCAAGAGGAAGGCAGACACATGGTGTGAGTGCTATCCCTACCCCAGGGGAGCAGCCTGTATACTATAAAAGGTGGCCTGTGTACAGTATAAGGGAGGAGAAGAGGCTTTCTCTTTCCCCTTTTAATCTGGTTGCTTTTTGCTTGGCTGCTGCTTTGAAGTGTTGCCCCTGTGCCATGTTACCCTGCCTTGGAGCCAGCTGATTATGGACTGAAACCTCCAAAAACTGTAAGCTAAATAAACCTTTCTTTTCCTAATTTTGGGTGTCAGGTGTTTTGTCTCAGCAACTAGGAAAAATTAACTAAGACAACAGGTATACTATTACTGTCTCTTAGTTTATTGAAAAGGAAGGCTCGTGCTAATATCAGTTGGAGAAATTTTTATGCCCGTATCTTGTGCTCCAGTAACTACTCTGAAGATGAAAATACGCAATGTATTAACTATTGTTAGTCTATTATTTTGTTATGAAATTCTGTTTTACTGTTTTTCAATAAAATTTAAAAAATAGGTATTTAATAGTTTTGTGTCAGTATTTAAAATACCATTTTCCAAATGCTTACTGCTAGTTTATAGAAATAAAACTATTTTCATAGTTATCCTATGTGTAGTGATCTTGCTGAACTTACTTCTTGGTTATGGTAGATAGCCCTAGGGAATTGACAATTATATCATCCTTCAAATGACAGCTGTGTTTCTTTTTATCCAGACTTGAGGGCTTTGTCTTGCTGAGTTGTATTTGCTTGACTGGAACCTACAGTATTAATAGAAGCAATGAGAATGCTCACTCTTGTCTGGTTTCTGACCTTAAGGAAAGAGATCTCATTATTTCATCATCAAGAATGATTTAAACTGTAGTTTTTTGCTGATATCTTTTAATATTTTAAGGAAGTTTCCTGTATTCTTTGGTGAGTTTTTTAAATCATGAAAGAGCTTCATATTTTATCAAATGCTTTTTTCTTTTTCTTTTTTTAAAGAGAACCAAAATTTTAAAACACGATAATTAAGGGGTAACAATGGTATATACATTGCATATTGTTATCTTCAGATCATTTACTCAGAGTACAAGACATTTAATTGCATTTAATTGTCTGAACAATACTAGCACAAACCTTTCTCTTCAGTGAGCTCTGAGAAATCAGTAGTATAACTATCTTAACTTTTTCAAATGCTTTTTTGCATCTATTAAAATGATCATTCTTTTGTTTGACAAATGCCATAACTTACATTAATGTTTACTGCTTCCTAATGCTATGTTTAAGATCTATTCCATACCTATATAAGGCATATTTAAAGTATATATATTTAGAGTGTACAGTTTGATGAGTTTTGATGTGACACCATTCATCCACCCAGACCCTCACAATCAAGCTAATAAACATGTCTACCATCCCTCAAAGTTTTATTCCACTTTGCCATTCATCCTTTTTTTGTTCTCCAGTAATCACTGATCTGCCTCCTATAATCTGTCATTAAATTTATTGTCAAAAATCATTCTTAATATTTATTTCCTCATTTAGTTTAAAAACTTAAATTGATAAAAAGGAATTAACTCTTTTCAGAGGAGTAAAGAATATAGGAATAGAAGTTGTAGGGAACAGCTACTACATCTAGGCTGGAGGAGAGAACCTTGTGAAGGACAAAAGTGGGAGGAGTCACACCCTCCATGTGGCCATGGGCCCACGGAGCATGAAGTTCTCACACCTGGGTTGTCAACAGGAAGCATCTATGTGCTGCTGTGAGGTTCAACTGGAAGCTGCTTGCTAAAGTAGAAGCAGGGCCTGCGGGGTGCTGCTGGCTCTTCCTGGAGGATGTGTATCATAGGTTCTACCAGGAGAGCCCCTCAACTGGCTGACTCCCTTGGAGTAGAAAGAGCAACCTCTGCATACAGTGCCTCCTACTCATGAGGCCTGACATGTGTGAGCTGGTGGACGAGAATGTTGTGGATTAAAGCCTAAGTCACATGAAGCTGGGACAATAAAGGGTGGGGTTGGAGGTGAGAGCCAGTAAATCAGTGATGATATGATCCACCCTTTTGGTGGCTCAGCTGTTGAATACACCTTCTGTACAACTGAACTTTTGCATAAGAAATTCTCTCACTTCAAATGAAAAGGCTTTTGATGCCAGCCTTGTTTTTATAACCGACATTATTAATTACTCTTCAAGTTTCATCATTGTCAACTGAACATACTGTTACATGAAGACTAATTGCAAAGATTAGCTTAAATAGTGGCTAGAAAGAGAAGAAAATAGTTATGAATCCAAATAAAGCACATGTACATGACTAGCAGTGAAAATATATATTATAGACCTTCTTGCAGTTAATCGTCACAAGATCATAGATGACATCTATGGTTTTCTTCCTGTCAATTGGGATCCATTACTCAAGCCAACAGAGTATCTCCTCCTCCTTTTTTATTCAGTGGTGTGAAGAATCCAAAATGACTAAATTTGTAAAAAGATGATTCACTATACTTAGAATATTGCGAAGGATATAAGGAACCTAAAGGAGGGAGGCAGGGACAACAGATGAAGAAGGGAGCAACTACCTCTAGACCGAGAAAATATACTCAAGAAAGAAACATATTTAGAGATTAACTTCATGCCCCACTACACTGAGCTTCAGACCTTGCTGAAAGATTGAAGCTTTGGTTTACTGGATGGAGAAATAGTTTCCTTAGGTGAGAGCTGATGAGCATGAAACTACTCCCTGAGTTTCCAGTAAAACTTGTTGGGGACCTTGCTGCTGGGAAACTTGACTTACTGGAAAGTTTTCACCACTTAGTCCTCCATGTAAAGCCACCTACTGGCTGTCACACTGTAGGAGCCAAATAAATGCACCAGAGCCAGGAAACTAAATCTTTTTCTTTTTTCTTTCTTTCTTTCTTTCTTTTTTTTTTTTTTTGGTTAATAATTTGTGCCTTCATGTGTAATTTAAATCTTTTTCTTCTAAAGCTTGAGGAAGAAAATATTGCATGGGATTGGCAGCAAAAGGAACTTGAAAATCTCTAGTGCTGTCTACTGACAAGGCCTAAAACTGTGCTAGCTGGCAGAAGAGAAATGTTTACAATGTACAGTTCCAATATTACAAAGCAGGGCAGGGAAGAGGGACTTTATACGTTAGAGGAAATCAGTTCATAACTGACACAGTTTGTTGTGTCTGTGGGATCTGTAATGATGTCCTTACTCTCATTCCTGTGATTGGTAACTTATGTCTCCTGTTTACCATATCAGTTTAACTAGAGGCTTACCCACTTAATTTATCCTCTCAAAGAGCCAACTTTTGGTTTTACTGATATTTCTCTTTTGTTTTCCTCTTTTCTACTTCATTGATTATTGGTCTTTCTTTCTGTATAACTGGATTTGATTTATGCTTTTATTCAAGTTTCTTAGGGTAAAAACTTTGGTCACTGACTTGAGCCCTTTCTTCTTCCCAAGTAAGTATTTAGTGCTATAATCTTTTCCTATAGCATTGTTTTATCTGCATCTCATAATTTTTGGTATTTGCAACTCATAATTATTTCCATGTAGTTCGGGTTACTTCCTGACTTCCCTTTTGACTTTTTCCTTTGACTCATGGGTTATGCTGAAGTGTATTTTATAGTTTCTGAAGATTTAAGGATTTTTTCTAGTTATCTGTTATTGCCTTTTTTGCAACTTTTAAAATTGTGTTAAGATACACATAACATGAGCCAGGTGCGGTGGCGCACGCTTTTAATGCCAGTACTTGGGAGGCTGAGGTAGGAGGAGCGTTGAGAGTTTGAGGCCGGCTTGGGCTACAACTCGAGCACAGGCCAGCCTGAGCTACACAGTGCGACCCTAACTCAAAAAACCAGGGCCCGGAGTTTGGCTCAGTGGCTTACCCGCCTGTCAGGCAGGCGCAAGGTTGTGAGTTTAATCCCCGGTGCCGCAAAAAAAAAAAAAAAAAGATACACATAACATGAAATTTACCATCATAACCCTTTCTAAATATACAGTCAATGATATTAAATAAATTCATAATGTCACACACAGTCACTGCCACCATTTATCTACTCTATTTTGTGAAACTGAAACTCTGTACTGATAAACAGTGACTCCCCTTTCCTCCCTCCTCCCATCCCAGTCCCTGGGAACCACTGTTTTCTTTTCTGCCTCTGAGATTTTGACTACTCTGTGTATCTCATGTAAATGGAATCTACAGTATAATTTTGTGATTGGGTTACCTCACTCAGCATAATGGCCTCATGATTCATTTGTGTTGCAGCATTTGCAGAATTTCCTTCTTTTTAAGACTAAATAATATTTACCCCGTACAGCCGGGGATTTAGCTCAGTGACATAAGCACCTGAGCAGGTGTGAGGTTGAGTTTGATCCCCGGTACAAAAAAAAAATTTACCATGTACATATGTGCCACAGTTTGCTTACACATTCATCTGTAGACGGATGTTTGGGTTGCTTCTGCATTTTAGTGATTGTCAATAACGCTGCTGTGACTGTGGGTATACAAATACTTCTTTGAAATTCTGTGTTCAGTTCTTTTGGCCATATACCAAGAAGTGGAAATGCTGGATCATAAGATAATTATGTATTTAATTTTTAAGGAACTGCCTTATAGTTTTCTGTAGAGGGTACCATTACATTTCCACCAACACTGTACAAGAGTTCCGATTTCTGTACAATCTTGCTAACACTCTTTTCTATTTTTTTTAAATAATAACCATTCTAATGTTTATAAAGTGGTATCTCCTTTGGTTTGAGCAACATTTCCCTAATGATTTTTTTTTTTTTTTTTGTACTGGGAATCGAAATCAGAACCTTGCTCTTGCTAGACAGGTGCTGTGCCACTGAGCTATATCCCAGGCCCTCTCCCTAATGATTAGTGACATTAAACACTGTTTCCTATGTTTGTTGTTCTTTTGCATATCTACTTTGGAGAAATTAAACTTCTCTGTTCTTTCTGGAGGGTTGGGTTTTTTTGTTGTGATTGCGCTGTAGTTCTATTTCTTATCATCACATATATGAAAATATTTTCTGTCATTTACTGAATTCCCTTTTTAATGTGTTGATAGTATCTTAAGATATGCAAAATTTTGAGGAAGTCCAATTGTCTAATATTAGGGTTTTCTGGTGCAATACAGAAGCAAAAGTAAAGAAAGAATGCCTTTATTAAGGACAAGGAGAGGAGCCCACAACTGGCGGGGGTGGGGGGGGATTGGGCTATCTCCTCTGACCAGATACCAGTGGCTGAGGGGTATATGTGACCTTCGACTGGAAGTGGCGCTTAGGTGGGCATTGATGACTGAAGAACTGATTGGAATTCTCTTTGTGTGCACAGGGAAAGGAAGGAGGAAGTTGTAATCAGGACAGGTAGTGGAAGGAGGAGGAAGTGGTTGTCAGGGTGTTGTTTTTGCCATGTTAGAGCACCATAATGTCCTGTAATTTAATCTAGGGCAAAACTCTTTCACCTAAGTTTTATTTTCTTTTTTGCAACTTTTATTTTTTTATTAGCCCTTATTCACAGTACATTACAATTATATTCCTTGTGGGGAGTTCATCTGTGTATATAACATATCTTAATTTTTCTTTCACCGCCCCCCCCCACCACCACTTCTTCCTTCCCTCATCTCCCAGTCCCCTTCCTTTTTGGAAAAAAATTGCATCCCTATTTCATACTAGCTATCTTTTATTTTACTCTTTATTTATATTTTGGGTTTCTCATAGAAGAGTAACCATGCAATATTTAAGCTTGTGTGTCTGATTCATTTCACTTAGTATTGTGGCCTTAAGATACATTGATTTTCCTGTAAATGCCTCAACTTTATCCTTCTTTATGACAGAATAGTACTCCTTTGTGTAAAAATAGTACATTCTCTTTATCCATTAATCTCTCAGTGGACATATAAGTCACTTCCAAAATTGACCTATTATGAATTGTGCTGCTATAAACATGGGTATACATGGATCACTGTAATATGTTGTCTTTAACTTTGGGAACATACCTAGGAGGGGAATAGCTGAGTCTAATGGAATTTATAGTTTTAGTCTTTTGAGGACTCTCCGTACTGATTTCTATAATGGTTGTACTAGTTTACATTCCCACTAACAATGTAGAAGTGGTTCTTTTTCCCCTGAAGCCTCACCAGCATTTATTATTTGATTTCTTGATGATGGCCATTTTTCTGCTGTAAGATGGAATCTCAGTATTGTTTTTATTTGCATTTTTCCAATGGCCAGTGGTATTGAACATTTTTTATGTATTTATTGGCCATTTGTACTTCTTTTGAGAAGTATCCATTTCAGTTGCCCATGTTTTGGTTGAGTGTTTTATTTTGAGGAATATATCTTGGAATATATCACCTGGCAGTATGGGGTATCTACTGTATTTCATTTTGTTCTAAAGTCTACCTCTCTGTTTAAATTAATTTTAATTTTAATTGGCCCAAGAACTTACCTTTGCAATTTATATTATTTATATCTTTCTGTCCTCTTTTAATCCATTTGTGTCTTTATATTTAAAGTGTATCTCCTATAAATAGAATGTAAATAGATATTTTTAAATTAACCAAATAGTCTCTGTTTTTTAATCGTAGAATTTAGTCAACTACATTTAATGCAGTTATTAATATATCTAGGTTTAAATTGTGCTGCTGTTTTTTCATTGTCACCTTATATTTTTTGTTTGTTTGTTTGTTTTTTGCTTGTTTTGTTGGGGGGACCAGGGATCAAACTCACAAACTTGCTCTGCTTGTGGCGCTGAGCTAAACCCCCGGCCCCCTCCCCTTGTATTTGTTTCTAGTGGTCCTCCTTTCCTGCTCTTTTATTGGTCACTCAAGTATTTATCCACTGTTTAATTATCTTTTTAGTCATAGGATTCTTTATGGTTCTTTGAGTGACTGGTAGCACAATATAGTGTTGATTTGTTATAGTCTATCCTTGATTAGTACCTTTATTCATCCTGAATAATGCTAGAATCTTGTAACAAGCTGAGCGTGGTGGTGCATGTCTTTAATCCCAGAACTCAGAGGCTGAGGCAGGAGGATCATTGTGAGTTCAAGACCAGCCCAGGAGGATCAAAGTGAGTTCAAGGCCATCATGAATTGCATAGTGAGACCCTGTCTCAAAAAGTAGGGCTGGGGATTTAGCTCAGTGGCATAATCGCCTGCCTGGTAGGTGCGAGGTTGTGAGTTCAATCCCTGGTACCAAAAAAAAGAAAAAAATAAAAGAATCTTATAACAGTGTAAGTCCATTTATCTCCCCATACACTTTCTATTCAGCTTACCCAGAGAGGAAACTGTATTGGAGATGCCCCAAGCCCTTGTAGCAGCCTGACAGCCATCAGAAACTCTGCTGGTGTGCTTCCTACTAGAGTCACTTTGCCTGGGAAACTTAGCCCTCAGTCCACACCTAGACTTTAGAAAAGCCCAGGAGACAGCAGTGCTGTTAGTCTGAGTTCACCAAGGAAGAGCATTTTTCTTCCTGGGATATTAGTTCATCTAGTCTTCTTTGTTTCTTCTGCATACTTCTGATGTCTTTAAAAATTTTAGAGTTTTGTTTACTTGTTGTGTTCTAGTTGTTGCAGTGGGAGCAGTGGCGTATTGCAACACCTACGTCTTACCTGGTACTTTCTTTTAAAACTTAAAAGTTTAAAATAGATAATATGTTCATATCTGTCAAAGATCAAAAATGAAATCGAAAGAGACTGATAAATATTCTTTACTCTATCTACTGACATGCCCCACTGTGCACTATAGGAAAGCTGTAAGCGCTTACCTGCCCTTCCAGTGTTCCTTTTTGTAAGTTCAGGAAAATGCAAGTGAATTTTTAATCTTCCCATTTTTACTGGAAGTGCCTACCAAATAATATATTTGTTCAATAAATATTTCTCAAATAAATGAAAGAATGAAGACTGTACTTGTGTGGTCCAGTATGGTAGCTGGTAGTCAGTGTGGCTATTCAGCATTTGTGACTGATGTACTTTAGACCTAGTGGCAGTGTAAAGTAATCCCCAGAGTTTTGAAGACAGCATGAAAATGCAGTGAAAACTATCTTGTTAATGATACTTCTTTTTTTTTTGTGTGTGTGTGTGTGGCACCAGGGATTGAACTCACAACCTCGCGCCTGTCAGACAGGCACTTAAGTCACTGAGCCAAACTCCCAGGCCTGGTTTTTTGAGTTAGGGTCGCACTGTGTAGCTCAGGCCGGCCTTGTGCTCGCATTGTAGCCCAAGCTGGCCTTGAACTCACAACGCTCCTCCTACCTCAGCTTCCCGCGTGCTGGGATTAAAGGCATGCGCCACCACGCCCGGCTAATGATACTTATTTATGTCAATAAAAATAATTTCATGTATTTCTTTTGCCTTTTAAATGTAGCTACAAAAATATAAAAAATATAAAAAAATATAAAACTAGACATTATATTTCTGGACAGCATCACTATATTCATGGCTCTGTGTTTTGTTCTTTTTTCTTAATATATTCAGGAAATGTGTTCATTTCAATACATGGCTTCCTCCTCCTTTTTTCTGGCAGGAAGGTTTTCCACTTGTGTGAATGTACCATAGTGTATTAAACCAAACCAGTGCTGGATGTCGTTGCACTCAGTGCTGTAGTGAATAACCCTGTATGTGAATCTTCACATTTCTGAAGTTACATAGCCATAAAACACATTCCTGGAAGTGAGGTTAGTGGGTTAAATGTATTTGTAATATTAATTCATATTCCCAAGTTGTATCCATAGGGATTATAATACTATAATAACTTGTTGAACACCCCCCACCCAGATATTTGGGTACCTGATTCTTCATGCCCTTATAAAAGAGTTGGCAGACTTGTAGATTTTTGTCAGTCAGATATGTGAAACATAGCATCTCAGTGTTCTTTTAATTTTTATTTTCCTAATTGTGAGTAAAGTGGGGTATATTTCATCTTTAAGTACTAATTAAAATCTTTTTCATAATAAATTTGTTTACACATTTGTTTAAAAACTAGATTCTTGATCCTTTTTTCCCCCTAGAACTTGCATTGGAAAGTTTGACCTTTGTCTATAATATCAATTGCAGATAATTATTTATACGGTTTCTTTTTTCAGGGGCTTGGTTTTGTTGTTGTTGTTGTTGTTGTTGTTGTTGTTTTGAGACAGGGTCTAGCTATGTAGTTTAGCCTCACCTTGAACTCTCTTTGTTGCCCAGCCTGGCCTCAAACACTGTAATCCTTCAGCTTCAGCCTCTCGTGTGCTGGGATTACAAATGTGCACCACTATAACAGACTAGTTTATTTTTCTTTTTGTCTAGCCTATGGTTATGTATTTTTCTGTGTAATATTATTGTTTAATTACAAATTTGCCAATTTTTTTTCTTAAACACTTAATGTTTTGAGTCATACTTAGAAAAACCTTTCTCAGTTCAAGGTTGTAAGGAAATTCATGTTTCAAGTACCTTTTTTCCCTTTAAACTAAATATATGTTTAGGTTATATGGTGTGAGATATGGGTCCAAATTTTTCTTCTTCAGCATGACTGCTGTCTTAGTGCATTTATGCTGCTATAACAGCATGCCAGAGACTGGAAGATTTAGAAGCGGCAGGGTATTATTGCTTCTAGTCCTAGAGAGTTGGAAGACCAAGGTCAGGCACTGGTGTTTGGCATCTGGTTAGGGTTTTCTGACAATGTTCTCACATAGCGGACAAGGCAAACACTAGGTATCCTCACATGGCAGAGGGCAGAAGAGTTAAGGGACTTATGCTTGCCCCTTCAGCCTTTTAATGAGGTACTAATCCACCTGTGTGTGCAGAGAAGCTTCCTCTTCTTAATACTACCACAGTGGGAATTAAGTTCCAACATGAATTTTGGAGGGGGTGGATTCAAACCATAGCAGCACCCTAGTTCTCCCAACATTGTTGGTTTATATGTCATAATTCCTCATGAGGGCAGAAATTTTTATCTACATATTTACTGCTAGGGCAGTATCTCAAACACAGTAGGTACAGTATTCATTATTTATATAATGAATAAATTACTAATTTGAGATGCTAACTTTGTTATATACTAAGTTCCATATGTATTTGAATTCTTACTGGAATTTCTATAGCTTTCTTTTGATCTATGTGTGATAGCAGTCTTATAAGTGCTGAATCTTTGTATAGTGAGTTTAACATATAGGAAGTCTAGTTTTTGTCCATTCCATGGCTTCTTTACTATTGTACTGTTTCATATGAACTTTAAAATCAGATTAGCTGTGTGCAAGAAAAACTTGGGGACTTTTATAATTGCATTAAATTGATAAATTCACTTAAAGAAAATTTCATCTTTACACTGCTGAAGCTTCTTACCCAAAACTGATAAATGTCTTTCCATGTAAGTATTGAAATCTTCTGTATACTTCAGGAGTTTTTAACATTGGTTATACATATTTTGCACATTTCTGAATTTTACCCTGTGGATTTTATTTTTTATTACTGATATAAATCAATTTCTGTATGCAAAATCCATGTATATTCTATACTTAAGGCCCTTCGTTTTATCTCCACTCAGGTAAAAGGCAGTAGCCTCCAAAACCCTAATGATGTGCCTGTCTTTCATTTTTTTGACTTTGTATTCATCTCCTGTCCATTGCTTGATCTGCCTCAGCTATATGAGCCTCCTTGCTGTTCTCTTTTCCAGGAGAGTGCTGACTTAAAGTGTTGCCCTGGCTTTTCCTTCTGAATTCAGTGCTGTCCTAAGATATCCTTATAGATAACCCCTTATATCCTTCATGTCTTTTCATCCTTTCTATGAGACCTCCCAGATCACTTCTTATAAACTAACATCATGCTTCTACTCCCACTCTTTGTTTCTCCAAATCTCTCATTATCTATTAATCTACCTCTTGTTGATTTTCTGTCTTACCAAAGTAGAACATAAACTCCACAGGGCAAAGATTTTGACCATCTTGTTCTTTCATATTTTCATTTCTCTTTCTTTTCTTTATTATTTTGGTGCCAGGAAGCGAACTCATGACCTTGCACTTTCTAGGCAGGTGCTGTGACGTGGAACTATATCCTTGACCCACTCTTTCATATTTTCTGTGCATTCAGAGCTGGCACACGGTTGATGTTCAGTGATTATCTGTTAATGAATGAATGCTGCCACTATTTCATTGAATTCTTTGTTTGCATTATTTTTTCTGTTAATTCTCTTTAACCCTTTACCTAATTCTCAGGTAGAGTAGAAATTGATACTCTGAAACTCAAGCAAAGCTTTATTATCAGGGACCTGGCCTAGATCCCCAATCTCCCAAACAAGTGTACAGTGAAAGCTTAAATAAATGAGGCAAGTGGTATGATTTTAGGGCTCCAGGAAGATCAAAGTCCTCTGCAGAGTTTTTGATTCTGAGGCTATGATGAGGCCTAAGACAAAGAGCTTCTCTGTGCAGCCCATATTTATTTCCATAATAAGCAAAGAGAGGGGATACTGAGGAAAGCAGGGAAATGAGCAGGACCTTGGGAGTCACTTCAAGGACTTCTCCAAATAGTAAATTGCACCAGTTTTAGGAGAACCATCTCATCTCCATGATGACATTTATGGTGGGAGTGAGACGTCTGCAGATGTGAGATGTCTGCAACTGTAGTCTCTATCTACTTAATTGGGTCTGAGCCAAGTGTCTTCAGCTGTGGCCTTGTCTTGCCCTTTGAGGTATCTCTGGCCTCACAGGCCACTACAGGCCTCAGCCAGGACCAGTGATTCATAGAGGTTCACTTACTGTGAATCAGCTCCCATCGCCAGGCAAGGGGCCTAGGCCTAGGACAGACTTACAGATAAACATAGAAAACCAATTAGTTAATTTTAAATCCTGCTCGTAGTGGTCTCCAACACTTCATATCCATTATGAAGGGTTTCAGAGTGGACTAACTGTTCGATTTACTATTCCCAGTGGCAGACACTGTTAGTGTCCAGTCAATACCCATGTGGTTGTCCTCATTTCCCAGCTTCACTTGTGGTTGCATTGAGTCTGTGTGTTAGGGTTCTGGACAATGAGGTATCAGCAAGAGATGCAAGCTACATCTAATTCTGCCCTTCAGAAGCCTCTGCTGAAGAAATTTAGTTCTCATTTTTCCTGAGTCAGTGACCTTGGAGGATATATTTTCCAGGAAGCACAGGGAGTAGATGCAGAAGGCTATCCCAATGGGCTTGGTCATTAGGATGCCAGTGAGCAAGAAATAAACTTTTATTGTATTAATCACCTAGTATTTTAGTTTGCCTTTATTGACAACTAGTATTAATTTTGTTTACTATTATATACCCACATTATATCCATTTTTCTATCTTAATATTTCTATTCTGCACTAGTGATTTATGAATAGGCTGCTCCCTCATATAATCTGAACACCTTGGGCAAAGGAATTGTCTTATTTGTCTGAATTTTCTCCATCTAGTGTAGGTCATGGAATTTAATAAGTACCAAATAAAGGTGTTGAGTAAATTGTTGAAGAAAAGATGTGGGATGAAAGGATTTAGAAATCTTATCATTGCCAGGCATGATGGCACATGCTTGTAATTCCAGCACTCAGGTGGCTGAGGCAAGAGGATAATCAGGAGTTTGAAGCCAGCCTGAACTGTATAGTGAGACCATGTCTCAAAAAAGCCAAAAAACAAAACAAAACAAAACACACAAAAAAACCCTCTTATCATTAAAAACTATAGAAGAGGGCCTGGGGATGTATCTTAGTGGAAGAGTATGTATTTCATATACTTGAGGTTCTGAGTTCAATTACCAGCCCCAATAAAAAGAAAATAGTAGGAATATTTATTCCAAGAAAACAAAATGGAGAGAATAAAGAAGAAATGCTGTGAAGAGTATCTTTACAATACAGAAAATATTTTAAAATATTCATTGGGTTGAATTAGTACTAAAAGCAATTATTTACATTAGAAATTAAAGGGTGAATTGTCTCATGAAAATTATAATTTTATACAAGGGTGTGTTGTAGTAAGGATTTACAAGGGAATAGATTTAATACAGGACACATAATTTATAGGATTATTTTATAATATTCACCCAAAGAGTCAAATGCAGAAGACAGCAGGAGATCTGTCTATACATTAGAGACCCACAGAATCCAGTTGAGGGCCTGGATCCCGCAGCAATGTCTTGCATGAGTCCAGCTAAAGACCTAGAGCCCACAACAGTGTCTCATGCAAATATGCACCAAAGGAAGGCCCAAAGGTCAGTGGTGGAAGCTAGAATGTCTGTGTCAGTAGAATAAAGGATCTGTGCCAGCAGGCTGAGGGATCTGCAATGGAGCAAGGAAGCAATGCTCAAGGTAAGGACCAGAGCTCCTCCAAAAAGAACGCCAGCCATCCTCAGTGACAGCAGGGATGCAAGCCCCTCCAATGATGAAAACAGCTGAGTTCATATCAGGAAAAACTGTGACAAGCTTCTCCAGGAGAATCAACAGCTCACCATGCTCCCTTCCAGTTCTCCTTTTATGCTGTTAGCAACAATCCTCTGGTGGTCCTTCCATGCCCAGAACTACGCTGATTCAATTCAACTGGGTGTTACACAAGTTGACCATGAGTTAATCCACCACAGGATGTTACCTGTTTTTTGCTTTTATTAAGCTCACATGTTTTTTCTCCAATTAAGTTACTAATACATAAACTGTTCTGGAAATCTCAAACTTTTTTAGTGTAATAGAGTATTAAAGTGAGAAAAGACCCAAGTGGGGGGAAGGTCATGAAAAAAACCTTTAAAATATCTCTAGAATAATTTCCTGTTTTACACTTACCTAAACCCTTTTATAAAGTATCTCTACCAATATGTGTTAAATGAAAAGTCCAAATATAGAGGTAATCCTGGCCATCAAATAGAAATGTGCAATCCTGATATTTATAGATCCTTATTATGCAATTTCCATAACACATCTCACTGGAAAATTTTGAGGTTTGAACTAGAATCTATTTATTTTTACACCATGACACAAACATTTTCATCTGATTCTACCAAGACTACAGATACAATAAGAAGAAATATGTATGAGGCATTATAGAAATATGTATAATATATATATATAGATAGATAGATATCTAATACTATTCATTGTACTGTGTAGATAAGTCATAGAAGCAAATCACTTGCCACTATAAAATAAGTGATTAGGAAGGAATCTGGTACATTTTCCAGTTATGTAAACGAATCTCTGCTACATCCAGAGATTTTAACCACAGAGACTATTACCTGGTTCTCTTTCAGCAGTGTGCATATCTTCTACTGTGTCTTATGTAGTTAAGTACACATGATATATTCAAAAATAAAACTGATTTGTTTAATATGAACAATTAAGCTTTAGGGCAGTCTCTGGCCTCCAATTCAAGCAGAGCAACTCCAGGAGAAGCAAACGCAGAAGCGATCAGGAGTCCCACAACTAAAGTCTCTGAGGTGATGACAATTGAAGTAAAGAAACAACTTCATGAAGCTATAAAAGAAATTACAGCAAAACTATTAACCCAACTAAAAAAGGAAATTAAAAACATAATAAAAGAATTGCTAGGCATTTCTAAAGGAGACATAGATGAAAAAATGGAGCATGGGAAAATGAGGGAAACCTGGAATGAACAATACAAAAAAGATTTGGAATGCATGAAACAGATTCAGAGAGACTACCAGGAAATCAAAAACTCCAATGAAAGTTGGCAAAACCACCTGAAGGAAACTGAAGATAGACTTTCAAACCTGGAAGACAGGTTTGAAGCCTGGGATCAAGAAAGAAAAGATCTCTTAAAAATATTAAGAAACCTGGAAGTAACAATACAGTGGCTGCAAGACAACCCAAGGAAATATAATTTAAGAATAAAAAGTGTGAGTGAAAAAGCAGGGGTCAATACAAATCAAATTAAAAGCCTATTTACAGAAATAATTTCAGAAAACTTTCTAAGCATGGGAATAGGAAGAGACTTTCAGATAAGTGAAGCATATAGAACTCCAGCTAAACATGACCAAAATATACCTATACCCAGACATATAATAATCAAAATCCCAGAAATTCAACACAAAAACAAAATATTAAAAGCTATTAGAGAAAAGAGACAGATCACCTACAAAGGAAGGCCCATCAGAATCACGACAGACTTCTCAACACAAACCATCAGGTCAAGAAGAGCTTAGAGTGAAGTATTTCAACCCCTGAAGGAAAATAACTTCCAACCCAGATTGATGTACCCTGCAAAATTATCTTTCAAAATCAACAGAGAAACAAGATACTTCACGACAAAGAACAACTAAAGGAATTTATGACAACCAAGCCAACCCTACAAAGAATACTGAAGGACATTCTAGAGAGAGATAAAAAAAAGTCCACAGCTCCAGAAACAGCAGCAGAGGGATATCACCAAGCGGGGCAGACAATTGAATAACCCATCATCGGGATTTGAGACCAGTATTGTTTTCAATGAGCTGTTTAGTTTAATCTTATGCCCAGGGGCATATAGTGTAAGAGCAAGAAGAAGGTGTGTCTTTTCTCTCTTGCCGGTTCATGCTTGCTATTTGTGGTAGCCATGAATGGCTGTCCCTCAGCCATGCTGCCCTGCCTTGCAGCCAGCTGAATATGGACTGAAACCCCCAATAATTGTAAGAAACAAACCTTTCCTTCCTTCATTTTTGGTGTCAGGTATTTTGTCTCAACGAGAGAAGTGTAATTAAGACAGGTATCTTGTGGTGAGCATAGTTGTATGTAGCAAAGTTGTTTTTAGCACATTCACAGAAGTTTCAGTGTGATGACAAATCATCTGATTTAGCTGTGTTCAGTAGCAGAAAACAGAATGACTGCAACTTTATTGAACAAAATGGCTGCAGTTACGTCAGGATTTCTGCTTCATTTGAACTTAAAAAATTGGTGCAGGCTTCTCTTTGACACCTTATGGGATAAATTTATGTTTTTGGTCTCTTTCCAAGGGTCTGTGATCCCCTCTGCAAGCTGTCTTTCCAATTGGCTATTCCTGGTGTATATTTTTAAAAGCATGTATTTGTGGATTCAGATCAGAGCTCATATCACTGGTTGGTTCCTTGGCATCATGCATTTTATACCACTCACATGGAGTTACATGTGTCACATATAAAAACAAACAGTTCTCCGTTCAGGTAAAATCCAAGTTTGCTTGTCAAGAGACCAGGATATCTCACTTTGTAAGCACTCTGTTACCTATAAAACCTGTGAAATGTTTCACCACAAATGTGAGAATGTTAAGAGTTATATAAGAGTCAGCTTCTTTGAGTTTGTCTCCCTCTTTGACACATGCTGAACTTCTCTCAAACTTCTCAGTCTTTGCAAATTACAAAGTTTGGTTCACATTCTGAACTGCCTCGATATCATGGGTAATGTCATGGGAAATGTGCAGCATTTGAAACTCCTTCATAGTGGAGGACTTATATTTGGGAACTTTGAAACATCTATTTGTGTTATCCATGGCCAACATGCTTCCAGTATGGAAGCCACAGTGTGCATGAATTCATGCATGTCCTCCTTCTTCCAGCTGTTGAAGTATCTAGACAGTGTTTGAATATCATGAATGTCAGTGCCGTGATAGTATTACCAAGATTGTTATGAGCTCCAGTAATGTGAGCCTGAAGGCTCTTTGCTCATAATAGGTCTTAGAGAACTCTTTGAACAACTCTGAAAATGGGCAAGAAGTGGTCTGTATATCAGACTCTGCAATTGTATTCACCTGGTAGTAGTTATTCATAATCATTTTCAGTGGATGCCATTGTTTAGTAAAGAAGAAAATAGATTTTGAAAAGTAGACTAAGGCAAGGGATT
>RJWM01008851.1:0-70662 GCA_004363535.1 Dasyprocta punctata
ATTGTTTCTGAAATTATGTTACAGATGGTGTTCTCCACTTTCTGTGGCATCACATGAAGAGGTGCATGATGTGTCTTGTTATCCTGCACATGATGCTAACCTTGATCCCTGGAAACAATCGTCTGGAGACGGCTTGATTCTTCCTTTATAAAGTTCATCACTTTTCATTTTACAGTTTTACTGCCTGTTGATGAGCATTACCTGCTCAAGTTATTTCATTAAGAGTTGCAAAACAGGAATTATCTTAGCTTTTTTCAGGTTGTTAAAGTAATTAAACTGGGTAATTTAACAATAGAAATTTATTGCTCATAGTTCCATAGGCTGGGAAGTCCAGGAATTAAATGCCCACTGATTGTATCTGATGTGATTTGATCCCCGTAGGTGGTACCTTCTGTGTGTCTCCACATGTGAAAGAGCCAACAGGCTCCCCTGGGTCCCTTTTATAGAAGTGTTAATGTCTTTCATGAGGGTAGAGCTCTCATAGCTATGTCAGTTCCCAAAGGCCTCATCTCTTAATAATATTGGATTTCAGCATACAAATTCCAGTGATAGCAGGATCCAGTTCTGTAATTTCTTAGGCATTTACCAGCTGGAATTTTATTTTTTTGAAAGCATTATAAAACACTGTATTACAAATTTGATCTTAGCTACATAGCAAAAAAAGAACAGTTATCACTCTTTGCTTACCCTGCTTTAAAGTTTAAGAACCTCAAGATTAAAGTTGCCAAATTGACTACTGGATCAAAAACACAATTCTATCGTCAAGAAAGAGAGACACACTGAAGTCATAGAGCTCTGCCAGGAATGAAAAACCAAGAGATTCCTTTTTCTGGATATGGGAAAAATGATGGAAAAAGGCAACCATGAAATTTCAAAATTCAAAAGCCATCCCAGACAATAAACATCATCCTCAGTGTTCTTTATGAACATCTGGGATATATTTATATTTGAACACTAGCATCAGAGGGAACAATTTCCACAGTGAATGGATGTGAAAACCTATGGCCAAATACTTGAAGCACAGTGCCTTTCTATACCATGAAGTGGGGAAATAGCTTCTGCGAGGCCAAACACAAGGGTGAGTTTCCAGTCCGCTGTGGCTATGGCTTTTGGCCCGGCCAAGCTTACAGTTTTCAACAACCTGTCTCGTCACTTACTCGACAAACCAACGCTGACCTTAGGCCTGCAAATGAAATGCCTGAAGAATAATAATGCAGAAAATCTAGTTCTTAAGAAGTTAGGAAATCCTGGTCAAACTCCCTGAAGATGATTATTCTAAAAATATCATTCTGATATTTCTACTGGGTTCCTTTTTCCTTTTTAGCACCACATACATCCCGTGGGAGCCAGCAGAAATAGTAAGCCTCACGGCCCTTGTGCCTTTCAATACACCACAGTGCCAGTTTGACTAGTAGTTTTGTTGGTTGCTTGGGGGAGTTATTTTTCATCAGGATTCAGCAGAATTTATGATAAGAGACAAGGCCAAAGAGTGGATGGGCGCAGACTAGGAGGCTTCTGATGGAAAAGGCAAAGTCCTGCACACTGAGCTATGATGCAGACAGTACGGGTGACCAGAGGTGGAGCCAGGGCCTTACCACTACGAAGAGCGTCCCCTGAGGCAGTGAATGGGCCCAGGAGCAGTACGGTGTGCCAGGGCGGCCATGCCCACTTGACTTCTCCTTGACACACAATTGCAGCTGCATTCTGCGTGACTGGAAATTGTGACATAATATTAAATCTGTTGGTCTAGGTTTGGCTGTGTATTTTGTGTGTGTGTGTGTGGGGGGGTCCTACCACCTAGTAGGATAGTATCACTTTGCTCTTTGACTTGCCTGAGATGAAAACTTTTCTACTTCTTCATGAAATTCACCTGGGGATAAATGGATTCTACACTTTTTGTAGGAGATGTGACTGGAGCTGATTCCGTGGACACAACTTCTTCAAAAACACCAACATGCAATTCTGGAAAACAGCCAGCTCTTCCTTTGCTGGTCTTGAAATCATCCTTACACACATAATCCTTAAATAATGGGCAACAAAGCACGGCTTCCACATAGAGTCTGGTGGCCGATTTGCTCCCACCAATTGATCCATTGACCCCTTCAGTAGCAACCTGAACAATGCCTGTGAGGTACAGGTGCTGACACAAAGCTGGCTGCCAGGCACAGACCCAGGGGGACTCTCCAGGTCACAGTAGCAGTCATAAAGCAGCCCCTCCCCTTGCCCACAATTGTGGCCACTTACAAGCAGATCAGGATTAATGTGGCTTCTATCAGAGAACCAAGCAGTCACTTCGTGGCTGTTGAGTGGAGTACTCTTTTAGAGGCCCTGTCTGTCTGCAGGTTTAAGACTCTAGAAGGTGCTCAATGTCACAGCCACCTGCTTTAAAACAGAAGCAATTTGGTGATAAATTGCATCAGCATGTTACAGTGTTGCCACATGTTTACCAAGGTTGATCAGGTCGGTGAATAGCTGCTGACAGCATTTCTCCATTCGAAAGGAAGAGCTAGAACTTGTTTGGTTTTCATGAAAAGGGCAAAGGCCTTTTTTTTTGCAAACAAATCTTTCTTCTTCGTAATGCCATCTAACTCTGCTCTGAGATTGGTGTGATTGATGTTAGGCGTAATAAGATTTGTATGTTTTAAATTCAAGTCAGAAAATCTCAAAACACAGACCCGGTCATCTCCTCGGTCTGATGAAGTGGAGGAAGTCATGTGGTTCGGTTGCAGCAGTGAGGAAGAGACTTTTCAGTGAAGTACTCGCTGGCCCTGGTCCTTTCTAGTTCTTCAACAAACAGCCTCAGCCTAGAAAAGGTCGCTTCCTAACCTGTGTCCTACAGCCATGCCACATTGGCATTTTCCTTTTAAAAGAACAATTCTACCTGATCACCTATTTGGTAACACTGTAAAATAATTTACATTACTGAATATATGTGCAATTATTCTTCTTCACTTAACGTTTAGTGTAATTGAAGTTCCATATTTGCCTTGGGAACTATGCACATGCACATACTGTTTTTTTGTCTATCCACGGAAATCAATTATTTATCTTTGGATACTCAAATTCTACCAACCAAGCCTGTCAAGAGTCATTTTAAGTTAGTGATGCAAGATGTGATGCTTGTTTTCATTTGTCTAAGAAGATGCCCTACAATCCTCTTATATTCCTCACCATAGGCCTAGAACTGGTCATTTATCCAAAGAGTCCTTTCCTTCTAAAAAGGAATTCTAGTTGGAGGCCTGGGTGCTAGAAGGTGCTAGAGGGCTTTATTGCTATTTATTGGGTTGTTATTGCTTCTGGTTTCTTTAGGAAAGCAAGAAAAGTGCATATTTATGAAACAGAATGATTAATCATTATTTTACGCTAATGTTCCTAAAGCAGGATTACTGTTTTTAAAGTTGTTTTAATATATGTTTCTCTTATGCTGAAAAACAGATATAATCACTTATTTTCTTCAAGCTACAATATATTTAGAATAGTTTCCAAATGAAAATACTAATATTAATAGCAACAGTAAAACCACTAAATCTGTGTTAAAATTTCTTTGTGGTTGGCTTTTTGAATGTTTATCTTGGGGTATACACAAATATTAGCCTTGAGGTCACTCAAGGTGATTTCTTTTTTTGTGTTTGAGTATGCTAATACAATAAACAGATTTTGTTGTAGTACTGATAGGTATTTAATTGTCATTTTATTTATTTATTTGTTTAGACAAGGTCTCAATATGTAGTGCAGGCCAGCCTTGAACTCACTATGTAGCCTAGGCTAGCCTTGAACTCACAGTCATCCATCTGCCTCAGCCTTCTGAGTGCTAGTATTATACACATGTGCTGCCATACCCAGCTCAGCCATTGCTTTTTAACATTTCTTTTAGAAATTAATTTTGTTTTATTAATTGGGTGCAATCATTTACTTGGTTTCAAAGCAAAAGCTATAAATGAGATGAAGAGTGACCACTGTCATCTTCAAGAGTTCTTTCTAACCTTCGATGTGTAGCCATCTTTAATAGTTCTGGAGAAACTATCCTATATAGCATGTAGAGGAATTTTCATTCCTTTTTATGATTTCCCATTCTCTAATTTATTCAGTCAGTCCTGTCGTGAAGGACAACTAATGTTTCACTCAAGATCTTTGTTGATTGTTAGGATAAATTCCTAGAAATGGCACTTCTGATCAGATTCACATCACATGTAACTTGGTAGGTACAACAAATCTTTAACAGAGATTGTGTGGTGTTTGCAGCTCCATCCGCAATGTGGAGGATATACAATTGCAAGTGCTGTTTTCCCCAAAAGACATGCTTATCAATTTTATAGTCTATTCTGGTGCAGGTGTTTCATGGACTTCCTTGTGGAAATATAGTTTACAAAACGTTTATGATAAAACCAAAAGCAGATCAAAATGTTGCTTGTGACTGCTGTTAAAAACTGCTTAAACGATGATTATGCTCAGTTCATCATTTTTGAGTTGAAGCGAATTGCATCTATATTCTAATGTTGCATTCAATTTATGGGAGAGAAAGATTAGCAATCTGTGAAATTGATTACATTGGTACAATAAAAGCCTACCAAACATCAAGGTGAAGGAAGAGTCTGCACTGGTAGTACAAACCTGAGATTTTCTAAAAATGGGAAACCACTAACGAGAGGAAAGAAACAAATAACCAGAATCTTGGCAGTTTCAGGCTGGCACCTGCTGGTTTAGCTGACTCCTGTATGAATAATTCTTCAGTGTTATGACTGCAAACTTGACAACTGGTATCCAGTGACTAAATGAGAAAGGGTGAGCAAACAGAAAACAAGTATTAATCGACTTTTGTGAAACTTATCAGAAATATTTACAGTAACGAATAGTTATCTGAGATGGAAGGACAGTCAAATCTGCAAGCTAAGGCTATTTGAGCAATTAAATAAAAATGTTAGAGCTGCATTTTTTTTTTTAGTGCTGCATTTTTAAGGGACAGATTTTTGCTTTATTTCAAGACAGATTTATAGTACTGTTTGGTATCTTCCAATTGTTCTAATCACAATAAAAAAAAGCAGTTCTACAAAAGTGTCTTGATTATAAATATGCTACCTAGAAATATTTTCATTGACTCTGCCCGGCTTTCCTTGCTGGTTTAGCTCTAGTCTAGCTGATTAATTCAAGTTTGCACACAGCATGTCTATCTGCCCAACATACTAAGGCCTGTCACCCTGGTGCTGGAGTTTTGGGAGCCAACTGTTGCCCAGGAATTGATGCTTGTCTCTGTCTAAGCCTGAGGCATCATTCGGTGTTTTGAGAAAATAGACTTGGGCTCAGTAGGGGTTGCATCTTAACAAATCAACTACTACTCCGAGTCAGGGACAGAAGAAGCTGATTGGTGCATTTCCAATAACGACATGATTCCATTTGGCTTCCTTCATTCCAAAGAAGAGGGCCTGTGTGCCACATTCAAGATGCACTGATTGTCATGTGAAAAGAGAAACCCAATTATCTTGCCTATTCCAGACAACTGAGCTGATGTCCCAGATGAAACAGTCCCACCAATTCACCAGCTGACCGTAGCCACACAAAAAATTCCTGCCACAGCAAAGCCCTCTCAAGAAAGGCCTGAAGCTAAAGACTATTCCCGGTGTCCTACAGTCATTCCAAGTATTCTCTCAAAGTGCTTTTTCTCAGCAGATTGGCTGCACCATAAACAACCATCCTGGAACTACAGGTGTAGGATGGGAGTACGAGGTTCTCAGAACTTCCAGAAAGCATGGCCACTGACTGAAATTTCTGATCCATGCTTGTGGATTTCTTTGGTACATGTCACCTAGGAGATCATATTCTATTTTTATTTGCTATATCCTGAGAACTCTGAACTTTCATGGTGAATCAAAAGGCCTAAGATATCTGACTTTTTGCTTCCTGATGATTTTCCCTCTAAACAGCTGTCACAATTCACCCACGGAAGAGGAATTGATGCTTTTCTTTCTTCTTAATCACTCATGTGTGCCTTGCCCAATAGCCAAAATCAGTCATTATTTTACCTAGATGATTCATTGCAAAAAAATTGGGCTGAGGTAAAACTCTTGTCTTTTTGCTATCTTTTATAAATCCTTTAGAAAGATACTTTTTTTTTTTTTTTTACAGATCTTTTGTGAACATGATATAGCACTTAATTTTCAGGGAAATAATATGAAAACTTACAATGAAAAATGACCCTTAACAGCAAATATCATGATGACATCTGTCATCATGCTTTAAAGTGATCAGAGAACTTATTATAATTAATAGCTACAAAAGTAACTCAATTACACATTAAATGCTTAACTTTACTGAGGGAAGAAATGGATAGTCATTAAAAAAAACCAAGTTTCTCAAGAGAAAAGCCAGATTTAATGGGTCAAATATTACTTAAAAGTTTTGCTTGTGCTTACTTTGGCAGCACATACACTAAAAGTTTTGTTTATGTGTTGATTTTTTGGAGACTAGATTCTTGATTTTGAAGTACTGAGTATTTTGGGGGGGAAATGAGTACTGAGTATTTTTTTTTTTTGGGAAATGAGCAGTGTGTAAAATTGTAGCATTTATGTTCTTGGAACTGAGTAGAGTGCTGTGAAGACTGACTTTATCTCATTTTCTGTTTGGAATCTATGAGCTATTACGTTGCACACTTTACATTACATGACCAGGGCTTGAAAACTGTAAAAATCAATTTTTCAGTTACATTTCTTACTAGGCAGTAATGTAAAATTTAATGATAATGCTTAGGAGTAGGGATTTTGATGACTGTCCTCTCTTTGAGGACAAAAAAACAACAACAGGATGACTGAGGGACACCAGCAGGAAGCAGGATGGCAAGTAAAATCTGGGCAGAGAGAAATTGATTTACAACAAGGTGGAATGAGGTAGTCCCATCAATACATTTCATTCATGTTGAAGGAAAAGAAGAAAACTATTATTACATTTTGTTGTTATTGCATCTGAACCTTGAATGCGCTCTGCTTTGAAGAAACCAGACTACTGTACAGGCTCAAAAATAGAACTTAATTGAGCTAACTTGCATTACATGCTATTTTCTGTTACTCTAAATTCGCCCTTGGTTTGAGTTTTTACAGATCTTAGTAGAGACCATCATGGGAAATGTTTTGAATATTGATTAAAATCTAAAATTAAAATAAAAAGAGCTCAGGTTGAGGAAGGTCAGTGAACCATACAATTGAATAAAATAAATAAAAATCAAATAAAGTAAATTATAACCTAATTAATTTTAGATTGGAAACAGAGTTTATATGGAGCAGAATTTCCTCAGAAGAAGGATTCTGGGCAATTCGCCAAAATGCCAGATATTATGTGTACATCTTCCATGCTGCTTGTGTTATCTGTATTGTGTATCTAGCCTTGTCCTTGACTCTAAGCCTGGGAGATTTGATTATCTTAATTTGACCACCAGAATATTTTCCTAAAGGATAATTTATAAGTCAGGTCTTTTGGCAAGACTGTTCCAGAGCACAGCAATGTAAATGACACTTTTCCACACCTACCAAACAGTGGACTAACCAAGAATTTACCCAAGGAAATGGGCCTCTCTCCCAGAATTTGATACTAGAAAGCTTGGTGGGAGAAAGTGGGTGGGCGGTGGTGATGGTGTTGAGGTTAGTGATGAATTAAGATTCTAGCAGCTGGTATACATGTAGTTTCACACACAGTTGTGCAGGGTGAAGAAGGGCTACACTGGGAGCTTCAGTGTCACTCTGTCATAGACACCATAGATTTCTACCATTGGTTCCTTCTAGGACAACTGTTTGGAAGTCCTCCATGGCTGGCTGAGCATGACTAAGGAAGACCTCTGGATCATTACTTCATTCTACCACAGAGAAGACTGCACAGTATTATAATTAATTAGTTCAGAGTTACATGAACAATTTTTTATTATTGCAATTTTTTCTCTTTTTAGAGATAGATTGGGAAGAAAATTTCCCATTTTCTTTATTGCCATTCTAATATTTAATGTTTAATAGCCTCAATATTTCTGCTCTTAGTGAAGTTCCTTAATTTTCCTTTCTTTTTTAGGCTAAATTTTTTTTATTTTCCTGTTAACCAATATGCTTTTTACCTAAGGAATTTCACTCATTTGTAAAAGCAAATATGTTTTATTTGGAAGAATACAAGTGGATTACCTTATCCAATTGCATTAGACACAGACTTTTGCATGAAAGATAGGTTTCAGTTTCACTTGATCTTAGCCAAAAGGCCAAGAAGTGATCAGGCTTCAATTTAATATAGGTATAAGTGACAGTTTGTGTGTTTCTGAAACAACAATTCTTGATGGAAAGTTTGTCATTGTACTATTTGGCTAAGTATTTCATAATATCATGTTCTAGAGGTAACAATGAATTTGTCATTTCATATATTGGTAATGTTGGAATTAGATCATTTAAAAGATCAATACAATTTTTACTCTTTAATCTGTTTTTGATTTATGATCCCGATAATGTATGACTTGAAGTTCCACTCAATATTTATTCTAAGTATGGCTGTTGACCCCAATTATGATGCTGAATTTGTACATGACATATTGAGAGTAATGAGGGGACAAGATGTTATTCCAAGTACTTGCTTTCAGTTTTATCCTTAGAAACAATACACGCCTGAAGAAGTTAAGGTGGTTTCATAATTTGCAATCTGAGAATATTAGAATTATGTCACTTAGAACTATCTGGAAGATAGGAAATCTTTTACATCTGGCTTCTTGTTGAATCATTTATTCAGAAGAATTGGATTGTAAAGGCAATGGTTGAGCTGGGGTTATAGCTTAGTAGCACATGTTCAGCATGCATGAGATTCTAGGTTGAATCCTTTGTGGAAAAAAAAAAACAAAGGTGGGTGTTAAGTCTCAGTTTTAAAAGTATGTATTTCTTTTCAAAGTTTTAATTCAGTTGAACTCGTATAGGGTACATGTTCCAGAAATATTGACTGTTCTTATTTTCAATGTTATTACTGTTGATGATATTGAACATATTACTTTCAATGATGATATTCTTGAACATTGTGATAGACAAAAACACACAGTAGTTCAAAGTAACATGTCTTGGTTACTTTAGGACATGTCATCATTATGCAGAAGTCTGTATTGCCAAATTTTGCTTTGGATTTCTAAATATCTCTACATAATTATGGCTGTCTTAGCTACTTTACGGTCATTGCTGAGACAAAATACCCAGCTCCCAAAGTTGAGGGAGGAAATTTAATTACCTCACAGTTTGCAAAGATTTCAGTCTATAATCAGCTGAGTCCAAGGAAGGATGGCTTAGCAGACAGGCATCACAAAGGAGAAACTGTTCATTGTGGCAGAAGACAGCAAAAGCAAACAAGGGAAAGAGTGAGAGCAGGCCTCTTTCCTCCCTTATATTATATGCAGGCTACTTGCCCTAGGGTGGGTATAGCACTCACACCCTTAACCCCAGCACTGGACCTTGAATCAGTCACAAAGTCTAGATTCAGCACCTCTGAAAATCCTGCCCCCATAACCACATGAGGCTTTGTGGGGACATCTAAACAGAAAGCATAACAATGATATTCCAATTCTTTCAGCATATCGCCTTGAATTACAATATGGTAGTGCCTTTGTGGATAGTAAAGCTGTCCTTGGTTCAGTAACAGAGATGGTTAGGTTCTGATTCTAATAGTTGGAATACAGTTTATAGTGTTTATAATGCCCAATTAGCCATCTCTGTTCCATGTAGGTACACTGTGTTTCTAACTGTGGTGAATTACAGATGACTACAAGTACTTTACAGCTCTTCCCATAAAGAGGTGGCATCTCTTTCCTCACCCTTTGAATCTGGGCTGGTTCTGTGTAATGCTTTGATCAACAAAATGCAAAAAAAAAAAAATGACATTTGACTTCTAAGATCTGGCTTCACAGGGTCTTACAGCTTCCTCTTTCACCCTCTCAGACTACTTTTTCCACTCTGCAAAGAAGCCTGAGACGTAAGACTACATAGAAACAGAGACCAGCCTTGTTACTTGTTCCAGCTATCCTAGCTGAGTGTTCAGGCTTATGAGTGAGCCCTCTTATACCATTGAGCCGCACCTAAATTGACAGCCAGTTCCCTTTTTGACCATTATGCACACCAAACTCAGTTTATGCCTATATAAAGTGCAAGATGAGAATCATTGCCCAGTCTGCCCATGGACCCATAAACAATAATAGTTATTTAAACTGCTAATATTTGGAATAGTTTGGTATGTATAAACTGAAACTAACACGGGAAATTTGTTGTAGTGCCAATCTCTAGAAACATGGTGTTATTTGTAATGAATATATAAATCATTTATCATTGGCTTTGGGATTCAGTAACTGACAGAGGCTGGAAAATTACAAGAATTTATTTAGTAAAGCCTAATGGGACAGTGAACAAACTCATTTTGTACAGTTGCCTACAATAATTTGGAAGCTAGAAAATGTGTTTTTGAATTTGTGTATCTGTCAAAGGAGATTTTGGGGTGTTATGGCTTGTGACTAGATGACCCCCCAAAGACTAATGCACTCAGGTGGTTCTTCACAGAGGTGGCTGAATTTGGGGTGTTTGATTATAGGATTAAGAATGTGATGCTGGAATTGATGGTGCAATGCTAGGGTTAATGGTTCCCCACCACAGGTGTGTGTGCTACCCACCCTAGGGGTGGGCACCTGGATAGAATATAAAGGACCAAAAGAAGGCTGCTACTGTTGCTTGCCATTTGTCACTTGATGCTGCTGCTTCACTATTTCACTTGTTATACCTTCTGCCCTCCATGAACTTCTTGTTCTCTGTGATCCCCTTTGCCATGTCACCCTGCCTTGGAGCCAGGCAACTCTGAACTGAAACCTCTACAAAGTATGAGCTACAATAAATCTTTGCTCCTTTAACTTTGGATGTCAGGCATTTTATCTTAGCAACAAGAAAAATTACTGAGACACTGGGTAAAAAACTGAAAATACTGACCTTTTAAACTGTATACAGTATTATGGAAAAGAGAAATACGTACTAAACAATACAGTTTTCAAGCAGAATTTGGAACAAATATAGAGGGCCTTGAATTAGCTCTTTTGAAATAAAAAATTGTTACTGATTTGAATCTTTTCAGCAAGCAACACACTTATAGAGAAAAAAGTGGCCTTAAAGATCAATGTGTGTGTGACGATAACCTTTGTTGAGGCCATGGAAAGTTTTAACATGTTGTCTGATAGACCTTTCAAACTAGAAGAAAAAGAAAAGACTTTAATGGATTTTAAGATTACTTTCTCACAGTGCTTTGCCCACATTAAAGGGGACTCTGTCTTGAAAGGAACTATGAATATAGCTTTTGGGTCATAGACTGCACCTTAATCTTATTAATAAGAAATCAACAAATGCTTTAAGGGAATTGTATGAGCTTGGTTGAGCTGTAAAAGCCATAGATTGTTTGGTATGAAAAGATACCTCCAAGACACTACTTTCCTCAACCATATTCAGGGGAATCAGAACACAAGTCAGCTCTAATCATGAGTCATTTTAATGGTGAAGTAAAAACCTCTTGAAGGTTGAAACCAGGAGCTCTGAGGGGAAGCTAAGGGTCATGGAAAAATGGATTAGGATTCAATTCTTATTTATTTATTTATTTATTTATTTATTTATTTTAAAGAGGAAAAAAGAAAAGCCAGGAAGCAAAGAAACAAACAAACAAAACAACAACAAAAGCAAGATAACAACAACAACAACAAACAATAGCAATATAAGATTTCAAACCAAGATGATAGGAATTTAACAATGGTTGTTATATTGCATAATGTTATCTTCAGAATAGTTGCTCAGGTTACCAGATACAGGCATGCAAAATTGATCAAACAAAATAATTTCCATTTGAGCAGTTTCTTTCCCTTTTACTCTATCTACTATAACTTTTGTATCTTATTTATTCTTTCAGTTTCTTTCACTAGTGAGACAGTATGGCATTTACATATGCAAGTATGATTTATTTCACTTACGAGTATTGTTCCTAGTTGCATAAAAACCTTGAGTTTATTGTTCTTTATGGCTGAGCAGTATTCCATTGTAAAAAAAATACCACATCTTTTTGATCTATTCCTCAGTTGATGGGTATTTGGGTTGTTTCCAAGATCAGGCTATTAAAAATTGTGCAGTTGTAAACAGGGGTGCACATACATTGCTGTGGTATGATGTTTTCAATTCTTTTGGGAAAATACCAAGAAAGGGAATAGAATATATAGGAAAAATGATTCCAGACCTCCAAGTGATATGGGGGAATGAAACTCCCAACCTACTATACATCCAGTGCGAGTTCGTGTTCTCTAAAATCAAAGGATGAATTTTAGGAACAATGGAGGGTAAGAGTAGAACATATTTATTGAGAGAAAGAAAGCTTCTGTTTGAGGGACAGAAGGGGGCCCGAGCAGGTTGCCAGGGACTCTGTCATTTTTAGGGACTTTTATAGAATAAAATCATAATGGGGAAAACTGGGAATTTGCAAGGCAGATGGGTATAAGGTGGGACATAACCATGGTTAACCAATAAGATTAATTGCTCAGGTAAAATTGATTAAATCAAGGACAAATGGGGAAGCGAGTCACATAGCAAGCAGGGGTGCTTAATGGCAGTGACTCTTCCTGTAGGGGGTTGGGATGCTGACTCCTGACTTCCTCAGGATGATATAGAACTATTTAGAATATCAATCCTTAGGATATGGGTGTATTTGTTCTGTCTTTTGTCTTGATATTTGGCCTGCAGAAAGAGGTGAGTGTCTCTTTCAAGGTCACAAGACATCTGGTCCTCTGTGGCAGGTTTCTTGAGGGCCTATCCCTGTCTGACTGCCTATAATATTTCTGTGTAACTCAGCTGCCTGTAACATTAATAGCTGGGCTGAATCCTAGTTTTTTGAGGAATTTCCACACTGATCTCCAAAGTGGTTGTACCAGTCCACACTCCTGCCAACAATGGAGAAGCATTCCTTTTCCCCCACAACCCTGCCAGCATTTGTTATTGGTTATTCCTTGATAATAGCCATTCTTTCTTGAGTAAGATGGAATCTCAGTGTTGTTTTAATTTGTGTCTTTTAAATGACCAGTGATGTTGAACTTTTTTTCATGTATTTATTTGCCATTCATATTTCTTTGTCTGAAAAGTTTGCATTCATCTCAGATGCCTACTTTTGGATTGGGTCTTTGAATGTAAGGGATCTGATTTTTAAGTTCTTTTTGTTCTAGTTATTAGTCCTTTGTCTGAGGGACAGTTGGCAAAATCTTTTCCCTGTCCGTGGGTTTTCTTTTCACTCTGTTGGTGATTTCTTTTGAAGTGCAAAAACTTTTTAATAAGATCAGATCTGAATTGTTGATTCTTTGAAGTACTTCCCATGCAGTTTGGTTTTTGTTCATGAAGTCTTTGCTTATCCCTATGTCCTCGATATTTCTACCTACTTTGTTTTCCAGTAGATTTAGTGTCTCTGTCTTGATATTTAGATATATAATCCATTCTGACTATAGTTTAGTGCATGATGATAGGTATGAGCCTAGGTTCAGTCTTCAGAATGTAAAGAGCCAATTTTTCCAGTACAATTTATTAAAGAGGTGATGTTTCTTTCAGTGAACGTATTTGGCCCTTCATCAAAGATAAGGTGACTGAGTGTCTTTGTAGTTGTGTCTGTATCTTCTGTTCTGTTCCATTGATCCTCAGGTCTGTTTCTCTGCCAGTACCATGCTGATTTTATTACAGCAGCTTTGTAGTATAATTTCAAGTCTGGGATTGTGATGCCTCCTGCCTTGCCTTTGTTGCCCAGGTCTGCCTTTGCTATTATAGATCTCTTCTGGTTTCACATGAATTTTAGGAATGTTTTCTTTAGATCTGTGAGGTATGTTAATGGTATTTTCATCAGGATTGCATTAAATCTATATAAAATTTTTAGGAGTATGGCTATTTTCACAATGTTGGCTTTTCATATCCATGAGCAGGAGTATCTTTCCATTTTCTGTTCTAATTTTTTTTTTTTTTTTTTTTTTTTTTTTTTTTTTTTTTTTTTTTTTTTTTTTTTTTTTTTTTTTTTTTTTTTTGTGGCACCAGGGATCGAACTCACGGCCTCATGTTTGCCAGACAGGCACTTAAGCTTTTCATTTTCTGAATTCCTCTTCAATTTCTTTTTCAGAGCACTGAAATTTTCAATGTATAAGTCTTTTGTTTTCTTTGCCAGGTTGATTCCTAAGTATTTCATTTTTTGTATGCTATTGTGAAGAGTGTGGTTTCCCTAATTCCTCTCTCAGTGAGTTTGTTGTTTGTGTACAGGAATGCTATTGATTTTTGAATAGTGACTTTGTACGCAGCTATGCTGCTGAATTTGCTTATTAAGTCTAGAAGTTTGTTGGTGGAGTTTTTGGGATCTTGCATGTAGCGTATCATGTCATAGGATTCAATTATTAAGGAGTAAACTTGTACTGCAATCCAGAAACATTTCCTATGGTTAGCATAATGCACACTAACAGCATATGCCTGCATGTATTTCAGAATTACTAAGGAGAAGATATAGTTATTATCTCCTATTACTTCCAATTTTGATTGAGAATGATGATTACAATTTTCCCATCCTGTGCAACCATTGTAAGTTGAATATATGCAGGTTGATAATTTTCCTGTCAGGGTAACTATACCTGAGAAGCCTTATCATGATCATGAGACTGTGGATATTGATTTAGATACTCTTAAGCATCTAAGAAGGAGCAGCTACATTTGCATGTGGAAAGAATGTAAATAACTATGGTCAGAGGGTGATATGTAGCAATCAAAAGTGTCCTCAAGTGCTTTTCAGTTGATCCCATCAAAAGGAGTAATCTAATTTATTATTCTGAGACTCTAGGCTGACTAAATAACTTAGTAGAACTAATATAATGGGACAGAGTGGACATTATATGAGTGCTGAGCTCCTGCCTCAAACACCTTATAAATTTCACTTGTATACCTGTGGAATACTTCTGTACCATATGCAAAACTCTGGGATAAAAGACCATGTAGAAAAAGAAGCTCAGTGAACCCATCTGTTCCAGGTATTTTGACTGAGGTTTCAGATTAATTAGTCTCAGCCAAGTCACTGATTAACTGTAGCCACATGAATAATCCCAGAACTTTCCAGGAGATTATGAGGACTACAGCAATATTTACATTCTAATTTACTAAATTCAAGGGTAATAAGATAAATGATAATAAAACATACAATACCCTTGGACATTTGGTTCTCAGTACCATGTTCTTGATCATAGTGAGCAGGGTAAAGAAGAATGAAGTGATTATCAAGTTCATCACAGAAGAAAAACCAACTTAGAACATATGACTTAAAGAATGTGGAAATGGCAGCAACCTTCTCAGGTATAAGAGAAACACATGATAGTGAAGAGTACAGTTCTTAGATCAGATGAACCTGAGTTCAAATCCTTGCTTTGCTACTTGGGTTGCTGTGTGAACTAAAGGAAGTAAAAAAAAAAAAAAAGTTCTAACTTTCTCTCCTCTTCTATCTTAGTCCCTTTCCTATTATTAGGACAAAATACTCAATAGCCAAAGACTAGAGGAGAGGTTTATTTGGGCTCACACTTTCAGTGCATGGTCGAGTGGCTCCGAGGTAGAAAAGTGTAAGAGCATTGTGGGCATGGTGGAGGAAAAGCTGTGCAATGGTCACACCTCCAGGAACCCACCTCCACGTAGACCTTGTCTCCTGCTAGTAATTCATCTGTAGCACTCCCGAGATCCAGCCACCTTCCAAATGCCTGAGAATTGTAAAACTCTATAGTCCACTCAACTTTCCAGTGTCCTTTATAGATCCTAGTTCCAACTAAACTGAGCTATTGGTTTGCTATTTCTGGGACCTGCCTTGTTCTTTTCTTCTTTTCCATATCTGGTCAGATTATTTCCTTTTTATTTATTTATTTTGCCCACAAATTTTTTATTAGTACATGTTTGCAGTTCATAATGATTATATTCACCATGGTGAGTTGGCACATGTAAACAGCATGCTGTGATTCGTTTTTCATCCCCTTCCCTTTCCTTCCCTCTCCACTTTATGTATTTTTTGGTCCCTTCAATTTTTTAAAAGATTTATCTCCCTGTTTCCTATTATCTACATTTGGGTTTACTCTTTAACTTACTTATACTCTGGATATCTCATATAAGGGAAACATGTAATATTTAAATTTATGTGTCTGTTTTATTTTATTTTATGATCTCAAGGTGCATCCATTTTCCAACAAATTACTCAAATTTATCCTTCTTTATGACAGGATAGTACTTCATTGTGTATAAATACCCCATTTTCTTTATTCATTCATCAGTTGATGGATATACAAGCTGCTTTCTATTATAAGATACTAGTAACAAAGTATTTCCAATATAATCCACTCACAAACTTCAGCACACACACACACACACACACACACACACACTAGAAACTTGAGAAAACAAGGCAGTAAAATGCTTCCAAAAATTCCCATCTCCCCCAAAACTGTTCCATGGGGCCGTTGATGGGGAGACAATCCAAAGCAACACACCTCAAATATATGAAATGGTAAAAGAGGAGAAAAATAAAATGCTCAGTGAGCAAAAAGAAGATATAGCTGAGCAGATAATAAACTTAAAATGATCAGTGAGTTTACAAAAGGCACTAAAAAAAGCTAGCTGAGCCAAACAAAGTGATACAAAGCATGCAAAATTAGTTTAGAAAAGAATTCAAGTCCAGAAAATGTACCAAACAGTAATCCAGGAGATTAAAAATTCCATTGAAATTAAGGGTAACAGACATGACAAGTGTGAGGACGGAGTGTCAGAACTAGAAGATATATACTTAGAGATACCTTTAAACAGCAAAAGAACATGAAAAATGGGTCTAATGACTGCTAGGTGACATAAAAAATACTAATCTAACATTAACTAGTGTAGAAGACCATTTGGACATTCCTATACCCCTGATGCTGTTCTGCTGCCGCTGGCCCTTCCAGGCATTCAGATCTCTCTAAATTCAAGCAGAAGGCCCACCACTGTCATCTCAGGGGGTTCCTCATCCCTGTCTCAGATCAAAACCCTTATGGACTCTGATTATTCATCATGTGCAGAGTTAATTATTAATATCTCACATAAATCCTTTGCTCTAGCATTTCTAATTAATATTTTTGGGGTCAAATTTGATAAAATTTCTATTTTATAAGTACTACATATTGATATTGTTATACAAGTTTTGAGACAGATGCTGCATAATAAAATTAAGAGCATGACTTTTCTCATTGAGATCCTTACACTCTGTTTAAGGCAGATGGTAACTATCAATATTATAAATTAGAAAGCACTATGGAATCACTTTTACTTTTATTTCAGGTTTTTGTACCTAAGCGAAAATTGTAGTGAACAATCAACAAGTTATATATAGAGGCTTTGCTATTTGAGAGAGGAAAAAATGAAAGAAATCTTGTTTGGAGGCTTCTGTTGACTTGAAAAATTAAATGAATTTGCTTGTTTATTAAAGTCTGTAAAATATGTGGTCAACTAAGAACACACAAATAAAGAGAGTAAACTCTTTCTCCTGTGGGAAGCAGAACCAAACATACTGTTGCTATTCAGGTCCAGTACTTCACCTGCTTATCACAGTCCCTGATCCTTCCCCCGTCCATGCTGTAAGATGCGTCTGTATTGTGCCATGAATCAACTGTGCCTGCTCTTCTCCACGTATCCCACTACATTGTAATTACTCACTGCTCCTGTTTCTTGTTTCTCCGTGTATTTCTCCAGTGCCCAGGACATTTCTTAGGGCATCAGGAAATGTTCCTTACATGAGAAAGAGACAGACAGAAATACAAACCAACTAAATCAATGGTGATTTCCACCAAGTGTGTTAGTAACACCACTGAATATACACAGTGTTTTTAAGTACCAGTGCTTTCCTCAACTGTGGGAGAAGCGAACTTAGGAGCACCTGTCTATGCCATGTTTGAGCTCCAGTGATTGGATGACAGTAGAATCTCTACCAAAGGTTTAGATCAGGAGGCAACATAGCGACTTCTGTCATTTCTGTTTTGTGTCTGCAGTCATTGTCATTAACCCCATCCTTGCTTTCTTCCTTTCCTGGAAATGATTTATCTCAGGCTTCCACATTACAAATAGGCATTGCAGGACAAAAGGTTTCTACAGTCAATTAGCTTTCAGAGGTCATATCTGAGAACCACCTCTTAGAGATTCATTATCTGTTGTTCCTTATTAAAACTTCTAAAAAGTCCTAATGAAAAGCAACTTAGCTAGGTCAGTGTAACTCAACTTCGCCCAAGTTTTTTTTGAATATAGCTACTTTCATTTCATGACAGACCTAGTTTCATCTAACAGATAAAAGGCTCTGCTAAAATTTGAGCCCGTAAAACCTACTGCTTCCTGGCACAGTTTGTGTGATTTAAGGCAAGGTATATAACTTTCCTCTTTCTGAGTCTCTGTTTCTTCCTTTCCAAAATGGAATGATAATGCTTTCCCATATGGATATCCAGAGCATTAAATGAAAGACCATAGATATTATATATCCAGTTTAGGGGTCAGCACTTAGTAAATACTCAATAAACAAGTACTTTTCCATTCCTTCAGATTTCTTTTTACTCTTTTTAATTTTCTCATCTCCTTTTTGAGGTAATTTTAAAGAAACTTTTGAAGCTACAACTTCAAGAGGAAAAGTTCCTGATGAAGCCCAAAGTCACTATCGTTTGGCTTTGTTTCTGGCACAGGTAGAAAATATCTCTGCAAGGCTGGATGTTTTCCACCTAGTTTTTACAAATGATGACCACTGCCTCATCCACTTGGATCTATGAATTTGACGAACATAAACAAACAACTATCCTTTCAAGCACAACATAATTTTCTTAAATATGGAAAACTTTCCCGAGATCAGGAACCAGTGATAACCACTGATAATGTGAATATTGCTTCTTAACACTAGAAATATGCTCATTGAAAGCAAAAGATGCTCTGAATCATAGAATGACTTTCTATACAGTGCTACAAATTTACTTAGAAAGCACACAGGCCACACTTGGCCATAAAGGTAAGTTTACTTTCCTCTCCACCCACGTGTTCACCAGTTTGCCTTTATACCTTTTGATTTTTGCTGTACCCAAAATCAAATATCTTAGTTTCATCTCATTAACTTTGAGGCGTCACACTCTGTGGCTCATGACAATTCTCCCCACAGTTCACAGCTCTCCAGGGTCAATTTAATCAATAAGATGGTCTTAGTTATTTTTTTCTTGTTGTTGAGACAAAATACCTGATGCCTAACATGAAGGAAGGAAAGGTTTATTTCCTACAATGTTTGGAGGTGTTAGTCTATATTTAGCCTGCTCTAAGTAAGCCTGGTGTGGCGAGGAAGCCATTTATAGCCACCGTAAACAGCAAGCTCAAACTGAACAAAAAGTGGGGAAGACATGCCTTCTTCCCGCCTTTACACTGTATGTCAGCTCCTCCCCTGGGCGGGTGCAGCATTCATACCACCAATCCCAGCGCCAGACAACAAACCAGTCAGAAACGCCAGACTCAGCCACGTCCATGATTATATGAGGTTTGGGGGATGGCATCTGGACATAACTATAACTAAGACAAATCAGAGCTGGGGTAGGAGGGTCAGTGTTGGTAAGAAAACCCCCTGAAAGAATACTACTGATGGAAGGTGCAATCATGACCTTGGTCTGCCCTCTGTGCTCTTTTCTTTTCCTACCCATTTTCTAGATCTTTGCTTAGGTCCCTCTCCTCTGTCTCCCTCACCTGTATCGTCTTAGTCCCTTTCCTCATTGCAGAATACCTGACATGCAAATTTAAAGTTTATTTAGCTCAGTTTGTAGAGGTATCAGTCCATAATCGGCTGGCTCCAAAGCAGGGAGGCATGGCAGAGGGCTACATTTCATGGTGGGCAGAATGTAGTAAAGCAAACAAACAAGGGACAACCACAGCTCTTTCTGTCCCTTATATTTTATCCAGACTACTCAGGGTGGGTAACACTCACACCCTTAATCCTAGTGCCCTTGATCCTAGCATTGTACCATGAATCAATTCCAGCATCACACATTCTAGATTCAACCACCTCTGAAAAAGCTCCACCTGTGACCACATGAGGCTTTGGGGGAACTTCTGGATGCAAGCCATAACGCATATCTGCTAGGCATTCTTTCCACAGTTCCTGACACATGCTGCTAACTTATTGCCCATTGCTCCTCAAACTATCGTTCCTCAAATACACTCTTCTATTTTGAGTGAATTAGTCAAATCACAGATTCACTGGGATGTTTACATTCAAAATAAAATAGTAACTCAAGTGAATAACTGCATAGCCAAAAAAAAAAAAAAAATGAGGATCAGGTATGTGTTGGGCTAGGGAGGGCCTTAGCAGAGTTGCTTAAATACTAATCACTAGAAAGAATGCCTTTTGTTACCATGGTCATTAAATATGACCAGTCAGTAATTCAAAATATAATGACAAAAGCCTTTGCTGTGATAATCATAGGAGAAGAAAGGGGCTCTTTCCTTCCTCTTGTCCTCCATCACCAGTGGGCAGATGATGAAGAACACCCAAGGGGAAAAAAGGCCTGCACCACATTTTGTGGCTTCCAAGGAGTGTATAATGGGTGTATCACTTCATTCTCCCTATGTCTACAGAAACTTTTAGAAGGGATTTAGAAAAGATGGGTGCAGAGTAGAACAGGAGGGGATTTGGAGAGGGCTGCCATGATAGCTGACTTCCTGTCTCTTGTTGCTTCTAGTCTCTTACCTCTGTTGATTCCTACAGCAGAGAGGCTGAGGTATTTCAGTGGTGGCTTTGCCCATCCAGTACCTCTGCCTACAACAAGCTTAGTTTGATTTGAAAACCCTTTAGAATACCTAGCAAAAACTGACAAAAATCAAACAAAAGTTATCTCTCCTTATCCCCAACCCTTGTAGTCTCTCATTTCACAGAAGAACCAATTGAAAGATGGCAGTTAAAGGAAATAAACTATGTTATTTCATCATCTTTTCATCTCATTGACTATACCAAGTTCCCTGAGCTCACATAATATTTCAGAGGAGATGATGAGCTGGTTACACGCATTTGTACAATTGAGATTTCAAGGAAAAAATAGACATACTTGGGAGCCCGCCTTTGAATTCTGTCATTATTGGTCATTTACCATGTGATCTTGGGTGAATCACTTAACCTTCAAGTGTTTCTCATTTTTCTCATCTGTAAAATAGGGATAATTATAGCACCTGTCTTATAAAGTTGCTGTGAGATTTAAATGAGACAATAGATACAAAATGTATGTAAAAATCACCTGTTAGGCTTCAATAAATTCTGTGCATAGGACACTTTTTGTTTCATTAGAACTTTGTATAGGATGAGGATTCCTCTCTTTTAGGGTTCCACCTGTTAGAATTTTGGAGCAGTTATTTCCTTGTTCTCTTCTAGTCACTGTAACTTCTTTTTCCAGTCTCTTGAAAAATGTTTTACTTAAGATGCTAGCATTGCTCAAGAGTTCTGTATTCTTTTCTGAAAAGGCGGTGACTCAGAAATGTTATCTATATGTGTGACATCATTCAGGAGGCATGTACTAAAAAAATTGTACATCTCTATCTCTGATCCAAAGCTTTTCCCAGATCTAGCATGTTAGTGTGTGTGTGTGTGTGTGTGTGTGTATTGAAAATGTATAATTTGGGTCCCATAAATTTCACAAAATTCTAATCATCTTTTCCTGAACGCCTTACTTCAACTATCTTTTTGCTATCATTATCTTCTGATTTAATGGAATCATCAGGAAGTCAGACATCAGGGGTTATTCTGATTTAATGGAACCATCAGAAACAAACTTAAAATTTATTGTCTTTTAACACCTCTGTTCTCTAAAATTCATTGTTCAAATCCATTCTCTTACTTTGTTTCCAGCACTTGGACTTCATCTTTTATTCTTGGACTGAAACAATAGCTGAAAACTGGCTTTTCCATGGACTTTCCTTCACACTTTAGAAGGTAGTTCTAAAATGTGACTATTATTCTTGGATATCATCCACACTTTGTTAAACATCTAAGCACCACATTGTCAAGTAGCAATGTAATTAAAATAAAATATGTAATTTAAAATTTTTTAGTTGCCAGTTAAAAAAAGTAGAGACAGATAAAATTCTTTTAAATTATGCATTTTATTTAACTCAATGTACTTAAAGCATTATCATTTCAACATGTAATTAGGATAAAAACAATAAGATTTTGTACATTTTTATATTAAGTTTTAAAAATCTGAAGGATAGTATTTTATGCTTCATACACATCTTAATCACACTTTATACACATCTTAATTTGAGATTGCCAAATTCAGAGCCACACATGGCTAGTGATTACCAGTTGCAGAGGGCTGAAGGATAAAATATCCGAAGTCATTTGTTTGGCTGCCCTTGACTACCTACTTCTGCTCTCCACCTTTAGGATCATCTGCCACCAACTTCTCTACAAACTGTGCCCAGCACTAGCAAAATTTCTTAAGGTAAGCTAGGCCTCAGTATTCATGTTTTCATCAATGTTATTCCCTTTGTTTGGAAGAAAATACCACCTTGTCAGCAGGAATCACCTGGTACTTCACCTACCTTCTCTGTGATGATGCAGGCAGCATCTGTACACACTCAGCTGGCTGCATGGACAGCATGCATGGATGTTTTCTCTCTTCTGTGCCTTTTCAAGTAGACCCTGGAGAGCACAAAATTCCCTCTCCATTTCTGTGAAGCCAGAGGCTGAAATTTGTCACTGGCTTATTTAAAGAGGAGGTATATTGCAATTGGCTTTCTACTTCCTCACTTTTGCCCACATTTGGAGCCATTTGTTTTTATTACTTTGGATATAATTTATAAAACTACTGTTTTTAACATAAGTATAAAAATTTTATGGAATTATATTATTCTTACTTATTTTCTATTTCTTTTAAAACACTAAAAACCTAACAGAATAAATCTTGAGAGATGAACATACAAATTTCCAATTAATTAATTTGCTAATTGTTATTTAATTAGTGCTTAACTCTATTATAACACAAATGATTTATAATCAAAGTTTCAGCAAACTTTGAGCAAGACTCTCAAAACAGTCTTCATTTTGTTATTATTAATAATAACATTTGTATTTCTAAGCAAGCTTGCCTTTTGTGAATATTCTGGGTAGTTTACAAAGAGATTTAGAGATTTTTCTGAATGTTTATTTTTAATTACACGTATACCATGGAAATTGGTTTCCCACCCAATAGTTTCACATGGTACAGAAGTGTGTTCTCAAGTCTCTTGCATGTAGCAGAAATGAACCTTTTCAATAGTTTTCCAAACATCCTTCCAGACATCTATTAAGAACTTACACACTTATATTTGTATTTCCCTCTTCTTTATATATAAAATTATATGAGAACTATTTTGTACTTTGAATTTTTAACTTACCTCTGTTCAGATCTTTCCGTATAAGTTGATGTATATCTACATCGTTCTTTTTAAAAGCTATCTTGAGTGACATTTAAGTTGATTTCAATGTTTTATTATCACAAAAACATAGTAACAAACATCCTCATTCAAATGACCTTGTGCACCTGTGGTGTTTCTGTAAGACACATTTTTATAGGTAAAATGAAAGTGTCAATGGATAAGTGACGAATGTGTCTATTTACATTTGTGGTAGATACTGCTAATACTCTCCCTCCACACAAAGACTATCAATTTCCATTTGCAGTTAGAGTAATGGATAGGGCCTGGACTTTAAAAACAACATAATTTGTTGGTGGCTTGAGAACTGGATCACGTGTCGAAAAAACTGGTTCCTATCCTCCTTTCTGAGGCTGTAATTAGCTCTGTGACACGGTTTGATTTCACTTAACTTCCCTGCCTCCCTGGCTCCTTTAACATGCTACCTCTCAAAAAAGCTAACAGATGCAGTATGTATCCTTGGCTTTCAAGCATATTGCAGAATTTAACATGCATAATAAGCACTTCAGGAAGGCTGTATTTCTAAATCAATCTGGTGAATCTTCTGTTACCCTGAATTCCTTTAGAATGAAGCCAAATTCAGGGCAGTTAAGACCTCAGGTTCTTGGAAACCAGCACTGCAATCGGTAAGTGACTGTTTTTGTGCTGCCTGGACTCACAGACCCAGTTTTGCCTGGCTGTCTAAGTCATGGAGTGATTACAGGCCAACCACAGACAGTGAGAAGACCAGCAGAGGGAGTTAAGGGTAGGAATCAAGGCATGGCTCCAATTCATCTGACAAGCATTCTGCAAGAAAATGCTGTGTCGCCAGTCTAATCTGTTTCTCAGTATTCATAAGGGGAGATTTTCCACATAAAAGGTTTTCATTTCCCAAGTCGGTGCCACAACAACATTGAACCAATGTCTTAGGTTGACACTGTCTTTTACCAGCGTTCCTGTTGCCACTGCAAAGAGCTTAAATAAAATGGTGCTGTGAGGTGGTAAAGATACAATCAGCTGCTCACTGAACCCAATTCCAGGTTTTGCTGGAAAAGTAAGGAAGTGATTACAGGGTGAACTGCACTTATTTGTTTCTCATTTCGAATACTCATTGCAAAGGGCAAAAATATTGAAAGGATGCTCAATCCAGAATTTTAAAATTTAGAGCCAAATTGTTAAATGATGGAGGTCTTGCAATGGCTATTTTTCTGACCCGCTTGGCTCTTCATGGTTGCTGTACTTTGGTTTCACCTGGTGCTGAAAAACAGTGGGAAAGGCACGGGGAAGGTAATGTGCCTGGAAATTCTGATTTTATTGATCTGGGCAACAGCCTGACAGCAAGATTTTTAAACGCTCCCTAGAAAGTGATTCTAATGCACAGTACAGTTAGAAAAGTAGCTTCCTAGTCCCATATCATTCAGTATGGTAGCCACATGCAACCACTGAAATCTTGCCACGTTCTCAGATCCATTTAAGACACTCTTAAAGACTCAGCATAGATTTCAAAGACTCTGCACAAAGGCAGATATTATAGTCCTCAATATAATAATAGTGATATATCATAAATTAATATAAATGTAAACATTCTTCATTTAATGACCTACCTGTTTAATGATTGTCTTGGACACAGTTCAGACTTACGACACACTGCTCAAATTTACATATGGTCTTGTTTTGAACAGTTCTGTACATCTTGTTTATGGAGCCTCAATGTCTTTTTTTTGTAGAGTGCGCATTGTTTATATGTGGTACTGTGATTTTTGCTGATTGTGCTGTACAGTACAGTCCTGTAGCTTTCTGTTCTGTTATATATTACAGTACTGCTTGTAAGAGTTATGTAAATAAAAGCAAAGTCATCAAGTTGGAGTTTCCTTTGACCATTTTTTTTTGTTTTGAATATTGTAATGCATATACTATATACAATTCCTCACTTAGTGACCAATTCAGATAACGACCTGGCCAAAGGAATGTAAATGACGAATGTCTATATTATTGTATTAGTTTACATATTAATAACAACAAAATACTATTTTTGTGGATTACATGTTAAAATGATAATACTTTGAATATTTCACTTGCTTTTTTTGTTCTTGTTTTTTGTTTTTCCTTTTTGAAATGTGGTACTAGAAAATGTAGTGTTATACAGATAATTTGTATTTGTGGCTTGCTCTATGCTTCAGTCAGACAATGCCATATACTATAAAGTTAGGCGAGACCCCCAGCGATGGCATGCAGTCATATACCAGGATTCCCTGTAGAAGGCAGGGGCAGGTTATTCAGGTCTGAGGTTTCTCTAGTACCATTTTCACTTCTCATGATCATAGGAAATTTTTCTCTATAACATACAGCTACTCTTTGGAAACATAATTATCAAGATAATATCATCTGTGATGTCTTTCACCCTTTATTCTAATGTAAAGATAAATTCATTAGATATTTTTTAATCTTTTTAAAATTCACAAAGCAGTATATTTATTCTCAAACAATCATCTTATGTGCCTAAAGCTGTTTATAAAATAACTGACTTCCTCTGTGGGGAATGTAATCAGTGTGATGAGAAATTCACTAGCTTCTCCAAAGAGGGGAAAAATCATGTGACTTTGAATCCTAGTGCATCAGATAGCCTATTCCTTAAAAAAAAATTTATCAGGAGAATGTGAGAGGTATAGCTATAGTAAATATGCAACAAATCTGCTAGAAAATTTAAACTCACTATTTTTTTTTTAGTAGTTGGTCCTATTTTCTAAGCTGTGGGAAGCCAGAAGGCAAATTTCTTAACAATTTTACAGAGACGTAGGATTTATACAAAACTGACCTGGCAAAGAAATCTGTGGATTAAGTCTACCTTGAGTTGTACACACCAGATAATGAAAAGAATGAACAAGTATTGAGAATTTAAGAGTAGAAACTGTAAATATATCAGAAAATATTCCATCTAGTAGGATTTTATACTAATTGAAAATTAGTGCCTTAAAATTTCAAGTTTTAAGTATTTTTATGCTAATAACTTTAAAGTTTTTTTTCTTACTTGTGCCTTCTTAGCTGAGAGATGATAGTCACCTTCTTGTCACTATGATGGTATATCTGAGAAAATAAAGAAAAAGGTGTATGTGGGCTCATGGTTTCAAAGGTGTCAGTTCATAGTTACTGGTCCCCTGTCACTGGGCCTATGGCAGCAGCACAGTGTGCTATGACAGCTGGAGCTCATGGTGAGACAGACTGTTCAATTTATGGTGGCTGGGAAACAGAGAAAGAGAGGCTGTGGTCCCAGTATTTCCTTCAGTGGTGCATCCCCAATGACCTAACTTCCTCCCCTAGGCCCCTCTTCCAGAAGGTTCTACCACCTTAGTGCCACAGGGTGATGACTGATCCTTGAGCACAATGGGTCTTTGAGTGGCATTTAAGATCCAAACCACAACAGGAGACAGGAAAGCAGGTGTGAGTTCTCTTCCCTTCATATTCTTTATGTGTTATAATGTCACCTTTCCTTCTATATTTGTTACTTAAGGATGAGGTAAGAAAAAGAAAAAACCCACATATAGTAGTCTCCTATCAGCAGGGACTATGTATCAAGACCCTCAGTGGATGCTTCACACTGAAGCTAGCAACAAGTACTTCATAGCCATGTTTTGTCTGAAACATATATATTTTATCACGTACTGTTGCCATCACTTTTCCATTTCAAGTAAAACTAGCATGAATTTGTTTTTCTTCATAATTTCATAGATAGGACTTTTTTTCTGTAGAAAAGAGATTTTTCACCTTTTCATTTAAAGGAAGAATGTCAGTTTTTCTTGCCTGTATCAGTACCCCTGCTCTTGAACTTTGAGGTAAGTACTGAGTCAAATAGACGCTATTTGAACATATGCACTGTTATCTACCCATAGTTGATATGATAACAAGCAAATTCTAAGGCACTAATGAGTGGTGATGACATACACAGTGCAGCTGTGGTGGACAAAGGCAAATTCACATCCCAGGTAGGGTGGATGAGATAGCACTGGATTTGATCACTACTCAAATGGTGTCTGATGTTAAATTTACGAATTGTGTATTTCTGGAACTTTCTATATAATATTTTCAGACCTTGATTGAGGGTAGTTAAGTGAAACTGCAGAAACTGAATCAGCAGATAAGGGGGAATGACTATAGTTTTGGTGGAGAATTTTCATGGTTATCCATTATTACCAATTTTATAGTTCTAAATGTTGCATATCATTATAAAAAGGTAGTTCTAATTCACGTTTCTGCCTAGGCTTGAAGGGCCATGAAATTGCTAAATTTTGTGACAAGAGAGGAAAAATTCTTAAAGGGCGTATTGAAGTAATACAGCTTGCTCAAAATAATTCATTTTGCTCCATGATCACTGAGAAAATAAATAATCCTTAAGGACAATGCATGGATTTCAGAAAACTTAAAGTTAAAAAAAAGACCATGTATTGACTTGGAGCACTTGATTTGAGGTCTTTTTCTCCTTATACAATGTAAGCTTTGGAGTTTTAACTTTTCAAAAGGCTTAGAGTTTCAATAAAGTTAGACCTCAAACATGCCTTTTGAAGGTTGGTGAGTAAGTTCAGGGATAGAGCATTTGCCTAGCATGCGTGAGGTGCAGCTAAGCAGCAACAACAAGAAAAACTTCCCTTGAATTTTGCTTTTTAAATGGGATGTAATGCTTCACAGAAAATTTTAAAAGTCCTACTCATACCTACTAGGGAGTCGCATTTTCTGATGTATTTTCAGTTTCTGCTCTGAAGTTTCATGATTTCTTCATTATTTGGCACAGGTGCAACTTGGGAAGATTTGGGGTTTCTACTTCTAGAGTTTTGATGAGCTTGCAGGAGTATCTAGAATTTTCTGAGCAGGCAAATGGTGGGCTCAGACAGACTTTGACTGTTCAGTCTTCTCTTTCTTTATATGACTCATAAGTGTTTATGCAAATGTTCTGAGCTTCAACTTTTGTCATCTTTACAATTCTGGTTATAATTTCCCCTTACATAGTTCTTCTCAGTGTTAAAGGTAATTACGAGGCCTGGCTATGATTTTGTGTATAACAGGTCAGTGAGTGGTAACTTGCATTTTTATCATGAGATAAAGTCTGTGAGGAACACAGAAGATACTGATATTTTTGTCCAAATAACACTGCACCATAGAGGTAGGCTAATGTGGCAACTGAGCTCTCGACACGAATCCCATTTTGGTCTCCTATTTGTAAGGCTTTGCATAAGGCTTTTCTTCACTTGTCCCCAGTTTCCTCACAGCCACAATGGCTTATTCCTTGTATCTACTTTATAAAATTATTGTATATAGTCACTGAGTTAATATATACAAAGACCCTGGAACATAACTCCTGGTATATGGAAAAGTTACCTAAATACATGTATCCTGGCACATTTCAGGTGCGCAGCAAATGTATTGTCATACAACTGCATCAGGGCCAGAAACAGCTCCCCATTTGGGGAAGAAAAGAAATACGTTTGCATTTCCCTTGATACCAAAATGTACTGAGCTCTGAGAGACAAATGATATATGGGTTGGAAGGATGAGTATGTGTTGTCAAAATTATGAAAATAATCAGGCTTGTAATTTCCAGAGACTTTTACATGAATTTTATGTGTTGTTTCTTAGGAGAACTTGTGAGAGTCAGGACAGATATTGGCATGCTCATTTCAAAAGTAAAAAAAGTGGAGCTTGAAGGAATTGTATCCATTTCTCCTGAAACACAGAACAGAAGATGAGCAGAAAAATCCTAATATTTGTCTCTCAATTTTGGTCACTTGTATCATTATATCACATTGTCTATATAATGAAATGATGTTTGTAAATGGCCAGCTGTAGTTTTTAGATTTTCTAAATGTTCATTTAACTTGCCTGCTTTAATCTTTTCTGAAAGAATCTACTTCAGGGAAACTTTGCTCAGAGAAATGTATTTGTATACACACAACATGTACAGATTAAATCTTTGAAAATATTTTAAGAAAATATTAATTCTTCAGAAGTATAGTACTCTACCTTGATTAATTTAAAATATTTTTAAATTAATTAAGTTTTTTGGTACATTTTAGATACACATAATGATTACATTCATCTTACGGAATTTGCACCTGTACATAGGATAATCTTGATTTTTTTCCTCATTCCCCTCCCCTCCTTCTATTCCTCTTCCTCTCCTTATTTACAGAAGCTTTGTTTCCATTTTTTCCTTTTTCTCATTTTTTTCCTTTTCCTTTCCTTCCTTTCCCCTTTCCCCCTCCCTAGTTCCCCTTCGCATTTGAACATTTTCTATTTCACAATATCTATTATAGATTTCAGTCCTTATTTTCACTTTTGGTTTCTCACACCAGAGAAACAATATGATATTTACACATGTCCTGTTTATTTCACTTAAAAGTATGATCTTAAGGTGCACACATTTACCTGGAAATGTCTCAAGTTTATCCTTCTTTATGCTTGAGCAGTACTCCACTGTATTGAAAAACCACATCTTTATCCATTCACAGTTGATGGGAATTTGGGCAGTTTCCAAGATTTAGCTATTACAAATTGTGCTGCTATAAACATGGGTGTGCATATATTGGTGTGGTATGAGGCTTTTTAATTATTTTGGGAAGATACCAACAAGGAGAATAGCTGGGTCAAATGGAGCAGGTATGCTTCAGTTAATCAATAACTGTTCAGACATCACATAAAAAAAATACAGTAGATTTAAAGAATTTTGAAATAATCCAGATCTGATTTCTACAAGTTAAGATTAATATGTCTGTTGCTTTCCCCTAAACTCTTCTTCCGGAGATGGAACAGTGCATCTTCGTAGAGACACTGAGAGTCCTTCTGTATAATGCTTTCTGTTATTGCTACATGGCTTGCACAGCTCTTTTTAGACATAGCAAAGCAAAATATTGGTTTAGGAAAACTCTAATGTTAAGCTGGTTATTTAGATCAGTGGAGCTCATTGCAGTCCAGCCTGCCAGCAAATCACAATAACGTGATGGTTTTGTGAGAACCAATTTTAGCTCTCCACAGTTTTCAAGACTACACAAACAGTGCTCACTGGTGCTCTACTGTAGGGGGCAGAATCCCTTTTTTTTAATTTTGTGGCACTGGGGATTGAACTCACAACCTCACGCCAGCCAGGCAGGTACTTCAGCCACTGAGCCAAACTCCCAGCCCTAGTTTTTTGAGACAGGGTTGCACTATGTGGTTCAGGCTGGCCTTGCGCTCATGTTGTAGCCCAAGCCGGCCTTGAACTCACAATGCTCCTCCTATCTCAGCCTCCTGAGTTCTGGAATTAAAGGTGTGTGCAACCACGCCTGGCTGGGGGGCACAATTCTAACACTTAGGGGGCTGAACTGCTTACATAAACAAGTACAGCAGTTGGTAGGAACTGTGGCCAGCCAGAGAATAAATAGTGCCAAGAATGGGAGGTTGGGGTTGGGCCAGGTGCCATCTAGTTCTGAAGGGGATATTGTTATTTACTATTCTTTTAGGTGTATGGGCTTCCCATTTTTTCTGCATGTCCCCAGTCACCTGGAATGTGACTTGCTTCTCCTGTATATGTTCCCATCTGGAAATAAATGGTTATGTTGCTGATGTCTGGTTGTACTGACAGTGGACAGACATGAGAGGCCAATCTACCTGGGAGCTCTTCCAGTACTACCACCTAGTCCCTCTGTTGCTAGTGCCAAAGCATTGAGATCTGACCCACGCATGCTCAGAGGTCACTCAGAACCCCTTCCACTTTTTGCAGGAGGCCTCTATGTGTATCTTCTTCTTGAATCAAATCTCTCTGCTTTCTCTCTTCATGGAATTTCTCTTCAGTAATTGTTCTTTGGGCTGACATCTTGTAGTTTTCCAGTTGACAATCTCAGCTTTAAAAGAGAATTTTCATTTTTAATGACATAAGATGGGAGAGGAAGGCTGCTGGAAGTCTGATATATTGAAGCTTACCCATTCCTATTTTACAGCAGATAGTCAAACCATTAAAAAAACAGAAATAAGTTAAATGTAGGACTAGCATCATTTTGAAATAACCATTATATATTTTTCTAAGCTGATACCTATTGAGTTTTATTTTGGTGTAGCACACACACACACACGTACACACACACACGTACACACACACACACACACACACAGTCTTACATGAAACTTCTAATCTTTCAGTTGACCTTTTCCTTTAATTGCTCTTCCCAGGGCTACACATCATAAAATGCCTCCAGCAATTTCTTCTTTGATTCTTTCCTTCTAAATTTTTCCTAGCTTGTGGGCCTAATATCTGACAGAATTAGAATGTGAGACAATATTTTAAAAGCATTTTATGCCAATATACAAAAAAAAAGTTTAACACATATACACAAAATGAGGTAAACATATAAGCAAAATTCCAGTCGTAGAAAAGTGACAAATTTCTACTCAAATAAGTTGTAGCTATGTGCTACTCTTAATTTCTACCTTTAGAATCTGAGACCATGAAGAATATAGAGCTAAACAGTTTAATTTTACAGTTTGTATCTTTGTCTTTGTTCTTTTTGTCTCCCCATGGTTAATTGGGCTACTGCTTATAGTTAGTGCTTTATTATCATAGAAAAATGGTGTGCTATCCTCTACTTCAGAATTTAAATCATTTAAACATATAAAAGCACACAAATATGTAATTATTAGAGTAGTCATTTATCAAATATTTAATATGCTGGGCATGGTTAATTGTTTTTCCATGGTATCTTTATTCTCATTGTTACTATGACATCATTTTATGGACAGGAACTATCTGATGCATGGACGACTGAACACACACAGGTAACACTTGGTGGGGTGAGGATTTGAAACCAGGGTTTTGACTTTCAAATCCATACTTGTAAAGAGTCTGTTTTCCAGTCAGATTGAGAAGCTTACCACCAACTTTGTAAAAAAAGACAGAAAAAAAAAAAAAGTTAATTACATGGATCATCCAGGTTACATCTCTGGTTTCCTTGGAAATGTTCATTTTAGTTACAGTGTTAGAAAAGAATTCCAACCTCAAGAATGAGTAGTTATTTTAACTGAATGCATTGTTTCTTGCTATTTTTTCAAAATTTTATAAAAATAATATATACCTATACAGTAATATAAAATCGATATTGTGTACATTGCTTAAAATTAACAGACACAATAGCATTCTTTGTCCCTATCTGTTTTTCTCTGCTTTCGCGGAGAATTAAGCATTTTCACCTGTACTTCTCACAGTGATTCTTTCCACACAATTAAGTAACACTGATAAAATGCTGCTTCTGTACCAGGCTCTATTTTAGGTGTAAAGTATATAGAAATAACCAACAGTTGAAATCATTATTCTAGAAGTGGTAACTCTCTAGTGAGAGGACAGTCAGCACACACTACAGTTGAAAGGAGGGTTCAGCTGTACCTTCTAAGCCACCAGCCTAAAACGGGTAGGGATTTACTCTGAGACGCCTTTTCTCAGTACAACACATTTAATGGACTACTTGAGACAAGAGGTAGGACACAGAAATGATGCTTCTCAGTGAGAAAATTTTGCGTCTACTCCGCCTCACTGGATTATTTCCAGAAGGGAATACAGATGTGGTACACACAGATGTCCTTTTGAATAGCAAATACATGTTTTGATATGCAACCTCTTGTTTATTAGATATTAAGCCAAACCTCTTGTAAACACTCCCAAACAGAACTATCATCAAACAGTCATGGTCATGGGTATGTGACTTCCGATTTGACACAGTGCTCCCCAGTTTTTCACGTTACACATAGAAAGCAATACTATTTGATGGCCCATTATTGGAGCAGACTGAATGGTTCAGTCTACCTGGACCCCCTAGTTGCATTAGGCCCCCCTCTGCTCCCCTAAGAGCTGGCAGGGTCAGTATCTCAGGGCTCACATAGCTGGAGTGACCGTAGTGGTTTATTTAACCTAGACAGCCCTAGTCAGTATCTGTTTTCCCAGAATAATCATCAATAGCCCTAATTTTCACTCTGAAAAATGTGGCTCTAAACAATGTCAGTAGTTACCCTACACATAACACATTCATGGCCACCAGTGATTGGAAGGTCCCGAGCATCTTTTCTGAAGAGGTCAGTTCCTGTTGCTTAGAAAAAAAATTCTAGTTAGCTATGTGCAAACTCTTCTGGTGCCCATGTAAAGAAGATGGGTTAGGGAACTGATAAAATTAAATCATTTTTCTATAATCTCTATTTAATTAAATACTTAACTTTTTTTTTTCTACTACATTCTTCTGTTTCTATAACTTTCTACCTCAAAACTGACATGTTGAGTATTCATTCAGGAGAAAATCTGTCATTGCTGCTTCGAGGTCCTTCATGGGTGGGTGACACCTCCTCAACTCCGGTACTTCGGAATGAAATCCCATCTGTCTTCTGCATTGGATGAGTGTTTGAAATGAGGGGCTTACTGAGGTGTCACCCTGTTTCTCAGTAAATAGATAAGTTTTAAATCCATAATGCAATTTTAATGAAATTTGAGTGTGGAAGAAAGACATGTGGATGTTTAAAATAGCACTAGTATTTTGATCCACAAGTTTTTATCCCTATTTTGCCTATTGATTCAGTTTAAATTGGAAAAATAGGGCCTGAATTCATTTAACCCTTTGCTCTCTCTGTAGGTTTTTGCATGGGTAATGAGGGCAAAGCTTCTAAGTGGAATGCTGTCATTTGTTTGAAATCGAGCTTTGCTTTATCAAGATCACTGCTGAAATACATTCAGAATTCTTGGCTGATCTTGGCATGTGGCAATGAATTGGTCAAATCCCAAGGGTTTGGGGGCTATTCAAATAAATCAGAGCATGGCAAAAGTTATACATTTATTACCCATGTAAGGGGACTTCTACCTTCTTCAATGTCGATTCTATCCTATGATACTGGTTGGAGATCAACTTGACACTGGCCATACTTAATTAGCTTGTTCTTTTTATTCTCCTTTTCAGATTCTAAGTAAGATATCTTGAAAGTCAGTAGTGCACTTACCCTGAAATATTCGAATGCAGGTGCCCCAAATAGACATTATCAAATAGATCAGTAGCAAAGTGCCAGTGACATTTTATAACCAGTGCTTGCCAGTGCTTCCAAAATTAGGAGTGAGTGGGAGAAGAGGAATGGTTTAGAAAACTCTCATTTACACAACAAGCTTTTGCCCATGTCTAATAAGCTGCTTCCTTTCTTGCCTGGGAGTTTCCTAGGAAATAAGCTGCCTGTGACACAGCAAGAGTGACATCAGCAGCTTTATCTTTTTGCCTCCTGCTTCAGTGAACAGGCATTGCACAAAGCAGGGTTACTAGTAAATAATCTAATTTTGGTACCTAGCCTAGAGAATTTATCCCATGAAAGCAAGTCCTTTTAAAAATGATAGCATGATCAGTCTCGCACAGACACTGCAGGAACAACTGAGTGAATGGTTAGGGAGAAGACAGGCTTATAAAACAAAAAAAAATTATTGCAGAATCATATATTCTAGCCACGTCTTTGTGAACAGATGAAAGGAAAATGTTGTCACCTGGAAGAAAGAGGGGCTGTTCAGAGAGATTCCGTGGGTTGGGCCACTACAAAAACCTTTAAACATATTTAGCATCAGAATTGAATCTTGATCCCAGCACTCTGGAGGCTGAGGTAGGAGGAGCGTTGTGAGTTCGAGGCCGGCTTGGGCTACAACGTGAGTGCAAGGCTGGCCTGAACTACACAGTGCGACCCTTCCTCAGAAAAGCAGGGCCGGGAGTTTGGCTCAGTGACTTAAGCGCCTGTCTGACAGGCGCAAGGTTGTGAGTTCAATCCCCAGTGCCGCAAAAAAAAAAAAAAAAAAAAAAAAGAATTGAATCTTGGAAAATTATATAGCTAATTAGGCCCATATAAATATGCAAAATATGGCACCTGTAGGAATGATTTTAAAGGATATATCCTAACCAAATCATTTTCAGGAATGAGAGCAGGAAGTTTCCTCTCGAGGGACCTGTGCTGGATGTACCCCACCTTTGCCACCTCACTAACAGTATGAACTTGGCCAAGTCCCTTAATCCCTCTTGGCTTTAGATTTCTCATGTGTCAAAAGGGGTGACAGCACCAGACCTGGCTATTCATGGAGATTCTGTGAGCACCTTGTAAGAAAATAAGCTCTCAAGCGATATTGAACATGAAGCAGCAGTGGTTCTTTCATACTTTTGTTTTAAAACCTGACAGCTAAAAGATTTGTTAGTGTTGTGTCAAATAAACTATTACCTTATATAGGTGTTTTTCCTTATAAGTTAATCTGGCTGCACTGTTAGTTATCTCAGCTGGAACTAAACAGAAAGGTCTGTAAGAAATTGATTCTCTGTAATCCCAATTTCCTCCATTATCAGTCAATCGATTTCATAAGCTTGGCAGTGCTGGGATACATGCAGCATACTGGTATTGGCAGAAATGTTCTTTGCTTGCATCCTTTTAGCCTGAAATTGCTGGTACATTTTACACTCATTGTTTTCTCATAGATAGTTGTTTTCTGGTACAAAGTAAGTCATAGGCTAATTTTCTACACAAATTCTAGTACTCTTTAACTGTTCGGTGTCGAACTTGTGGCTTCAGCTCACATTATGTGGTGAGAAAGAATCAGCCTGATGTATCTGCTCTGTCCAGTTCTGACAAATGCACACAGTGTTGCTTCAAGCTTCTATGTAATTTGGGTCTCTTGTTACTAACCAATACCACTACAGCAGCTAATTTAAGAACATTTTTCCCACTCAGATTTTTATAGCTCCCTCCTACATTGTTACTAAGAAAAAAATTTAGGCAAGTATCACATCTTAAGTCATGAGTTATGAGTCTCACTAGGAGTCCTGGAATTTTAAAAGAAACTTCAGAGTAAGTCCATGCATACAACCCTCCCTTGGATTTATCAGGCTGAAATAGTGAAAGCCATTTACTCAGCTTCTGAGCTTTGAATTCAAAGGCATTGATTTGCCAAGGTCTACATACAATTTCCAGGGAGCACACCGTAAGCAATCATAGATGAAGTACAGAGGAATTCAGGGAGGGTCCGGTCCAGCCGCCTGGCGGGTTGAAGGCGGAAGTGGAGTTCTGCAGGGATTAGCTGGTTTTTCTTAGTTACACAGCTGCCAGGCATGCAGAGCTGAAGCAGAATGCGAGTCTCCGGCGCAGAGCGATGCTCTTTCTACTGCGTCCTGGAGCCTACCTACGTGCTTTACCACTCTGTGTGCCAGGTAAAGACAGGAAGGAAGACAAGGGTTTTGATATCTGAATACTGCATTCAGATATCTAAATACTACAAAACACAGTCTGTTTCTGCTAGATTACTGTGGAAATGTTGGTCAGTGGAAACGGTTCTAGATCTGCATCTCACCGTGAGACATAAGATTTTTGGAGTTCAAATACAAATGGGGAAATGTAGTTAAACCTTTCAGATTATTGTCAAATTGAATCGAGAGAAAAGAAAAAAATAACCTCAAGGAACAACTCTGTTGAGAAGTGCCAATCTGAAACTAAATGTAATTTATGAAGAGCAAATGAGTTCTTTCTGCTTCTCAGAATCGACTTCTTAATCTCTATATTAAGCGCATCTTATCTTAATGAATGCCTTTGGGTACAATACAGAATCTGATGATTTGTTAAGAAGTTAAGAATAAGAAAAGTTAGCCAAGTCCTTTCCTAGTATTTCCTAAGGAGTGCATCGTTTAACAAAGAAAATTGCCCTCTTTCATTATTATATCCAAAGTTACGAGAGCAAATTCAGCCCAGATAATGGAAAATGCTGAGAAGTTCATATATTACCACCATCAGTAGTTCTCAAGTCCTTATTTACCATTTATTTTTGTATCTGGCCCACAGAAGTTTGGTCATACGAATTTTTTTCTCAACATGTTGGAGAATTATTTGGACAGGTACTTTTTCAGCTCTTTCTAGATATTTTAGAGATGTGGTTCTAGTTTAAAGTTAAATATTAAGTTGCTTGAGACTAATCGGTGATAAATTTTAAATCACATCATAACCTGATGTGGTGGAACATCATGACAAATAAATAGACACTTATCAGAAGAAGTACAAATGGCCAAAAAATGCAGGAAAAAAAAGTTCAACATCTCTAGCCATTGGTGAAATACAAATTAAAATAATACTGAGATAATATCTTACTCTAGAAAGAATGGTTATCATCAAGAAATCAAATAATAACAAATTCTGGCAAGTCTGCAGGAAAAAGGTTAGAGTGTAATTATTGATGGGAATGTAATTTCTCTCCCTTCCCCCCCATTTGTAACAGGTTATCATAATATAGTCCCAGCTGGCCTTGAACTCACGGTGATATTCCTGCTATAGCCTTCCAAATGCTGAGATTTCAGGCATGTGCCACCACACCCAGTGTTGGTGGGAATATAAATTAGTACAATCACAATGGGAATCATTCATCAAAAAATTCAAAATAGAAAGCTAGTCCCCTTTTAGGTATCTTCTTGAAAGAGTCAAAATCATTGTATTACACTGATACATGCATAACCATGTTTATAGCAGCACAGTTCATAATATGTAAATCTTGGAAGTGACCTATATATCCATTAACAGATGAGTGGATAAAGAAAATGTGGTATTTGTACACAATGGAATACAACTGCACCATAAAGAAGGATAAATTTGAGTCATTTGAGATCATAGAGTTAAACAAAATAAATCAGACACATGAGCTTAAGTATTGCACATTTCTTTTATACGAGAAACTTGCATTATAATAAATTGGAAAATGAAAACATAAATAATAGGAAGTAGGGAGACCTCTTTCAAATGAAAAGGAGATTAAGAGATAGAAGGAGGGGGAGGGAGGTGAAGGGGAGGGGATAAGAAATTGTGATGTGTTAGGTACATGTGCTGATTGCCCACAAAGAGTGTAATCATTATGGAATGCAAACATGTACTAGTAAAAAAAAATGACAATAAAGAGTAATAGATTTAGAATCAGAGAAGCTGCTTCCAATTCTCATTGATTGGTATCTTTATAAAGTTACATATGTTTGTTAAATTTCTGTTCCTTTTCTGGTAAACTGAGGTGAATTTCTTATTGAGTAAAGTTGTTCATATGATTGCTTGAGAGGAAGTTTTTGAAAGCTGTAATAGAACATGGTACATAGGTCCTGATACGCAAAAATTATTTCTAACATAAAAATTTAACTTGATGTACAAAGTTCACATGTAAGTAAAGTAAGAAAAACATGACAAGTTTAAGATCAAGTCGGTAGAGTGATGGCAAGCTTTCAAATTTCCTTTTTATTCTGACAATATTGTAATGTCCCATTGTAATGAAGCCATAAAAGGTTAAAATTTATAATGTAATTATTTCTCCTTATCCAAGCTAATGTCTATTAAATTTTGGCTTTAATTAAATGTCTTGGCCTTTAGAGTGCTGATTGTTGAGATCAAAAGGGAAGGCATGCAATTAGCTTAGAGCCAGAGTAAGAAATGAAGGTCAGTGAACGCATGTCTTGTTCGGGTGCCATAATTAGGAACGATGGTCAAATTCCAAGAGCATTCTTCAAAGCCAACACAAAATAGATATTCAGAAGTGAATGTCAGAAAAAGGCAAGTTTGAAAATTACTCAGGAGTAAAACCGGTGTTGCCACAACTTAGCTCACATTAAAAGCCAATCTGCCAAGCTTGAGGCTGCCTTGTTGGGAGTGTGTGTGTGCATCAGCAGGGTGTCCTCATGCCACATGGCTGTTTGCACTGTGGTAATGAGTTTCCATGGCTTCTTACCTTAACGACTCAATTCTAAACACGGATGCCTCCATTCCCATAAAATCTCTACACTTGTCTAAGCTTGCTTCTGGCATGTGTCTTTCTCATGTTTGCCAGTTTCTCTTTATTTCTGTGTACTTCCCATCTCCCTGAAGAAAATGGTTTACTTCCTCTTTCTCCTATGATCATTTTTGGTTTGCTCTAGCTTTTATTCCAGTCTTCTCTTTATACTTCCTATGGCACTTTCTTTTTTTTTTTTTTTTTTTTTTTTTTTTTTTTTTTTTTTTTTTTTTTTTTTTTTTTTTCCTATGGCTCTTTCTACATTTTGGGCAGGACTAGCTTCTGACTGTGGTATTTGATATTTGTGTGTCTATAGGTGTTTCTCACCAGCAAGCACTTTAAGAGCAGGAATTCATGACTTATACTTAATCAATTCTTATTAAATTATTTTTATTGTACTATATGAACAATTGTACCCACCAAATTTGAATATTTATTATTATACTCATATTCTTACTTATTTCTAAAAGTTTCAACATTTAAAATTGGGTCAATCTGCAATAGTAGATTTTGTCAGAATCTGGAAATGAAAATCATTTTACATTTTATTATAACTAATTGTATTATCAAACGATGAAGATTTCATGCTGGCTTTGTCTCTTTCTTTCTGTTTTTTTCTCTTTTGTCTTCTCTTTTCTATCTGTCACTTGATATATATTGTTCATTAGCTTGTAACAGTCACTAGGCAATTTATATGTATACACCCTTATTTTATCCATCTTTTTCAAAACTTCAGCAAGTCTTTAATTCCCTGAAACTTGCTTATTTCCTTTGGAAAATGAAAACCATATCTTACAAGTTTATGAGGAGATTAAACAAGATTTGTTCATTCCTTGGGTTTCTATTCTAAAATATATAATCATCCAATTTGCAATCTTTCTTGCTTAAATGAGCTTATGTTGAAGGATAAATGAACAATACCATAAAACTGCAGGAACCTTTCCCTGGGAATGAAACAGACTATATTACCTTTTTCATGATTATTTAAAAGTTTCAGAGAAATTTTTGTTTTTAACTTCTATCAGTTATGTATAATAAGGATTTGGTATTTTGCATTGAGAAAAACAACATTATTATATAAAAACAGATACTGCATGCTGGGAGTGAAGGTAGAATTATTCATACTTCCACTAAGAAAATACCCTGTAGATGCAGCATGCTTATTTTTCTGTTTTGAAAATCTATTAAAACATAGATAGGTCAAAATGGACTTAAAATACATAATCCATTTTCTCCTTGTTTTTCAAATATTACATTGATTTTTACTTCTAGCCTTTTAAAAATATCTGTTCTCATGAGGTGTTTGAAGTTGAGGAGATTAGAGAACTTTGGCTTTTAGATCTTCAACCAATTTCACAATTATGACTGACTCAATTTCACAATTATGAAGATCATCACTGAGTTTAAGTCCTGAGACTCACAGGCAAAACAGTAAAAGTAGACAGGAAGGATTATCGCAGATTAAAAAGTTTCTCCACAGAATGGGAGAATGTATTTGCAAACTATACATCTGTTGGAAGGGTAGTATCCAAAATATAAAAGAACTCAAACAACTCAATAGTAAAGTAATAAATAACCCAACTGAAAAATGATCACATTACCCAAATAGACATTTTTCAATAGGAAACATACAAATAGACAAAAAGTATGTGAAAAACTCTTCAGCATCACTGCTCATTAGCGAAATGCAAATCAAAACCACAGTTGCCACATCACTTTAGTTAGAATGGTTATCTTTTAAAAAGTATTTGAGATAATGTGGAGAAATAAGAACAATACACCATTATTGGGGATGTAAATTAGTATAGCCACCATAAAAAACAGTATAGAGTTTCCTCAAAAAACTAAAAGTAGCACTACAATGTGACCCAGCAATCCCACTAACAGTATATAACCAAACACACATCTTTTAGTTTATTGTAGCCTATTCACAGTAGCTGAGATATAGATCAACCTAAGTACCCATCAATGGGTGAATGGATAAAAAAGTGGTATATTTACACAATGGAATTATCCCTTGCATAGAAATAATGAAATCCTCTCATTTATAGCAATGCAGAGCATCATTTAACATAATGTACTTAGAGGACATTATGTTAAATGAAAAAAACAGGCACAAATATCACATGATCTCACTCACTTGTGGAATATTAAAAAGAAAAAGTCAGGGCTGGGAGTTCAGCTGAGTGGCTTAAGTGCCTGTCTGGCAGGTGCAAGGTTGTGAGTTCGGTCCTGAGTACCAAAAAAATAAATAAATAAAAATTTAAAAAAATAAAGGAAAAATAAAAAGTTCATCTTACAGAGGTCGAGTAGAGTGGAAGTTATGAGAAGCACCGGAGATCGGGGGAGATAATGATGAGAGATTTGTTAATGGGTGTGAAGACATAGTTAGATAGCTAGAATAAGTTCTGCTGTTCTCCTACACAGCAGGATGACTACAGTTAACAATAAAATATCGCATATTTCAAAAGTAGAAGGGAGGATTTTAAATGTTCTTACCATGAGAAATGATATCTATTTAAGGTGATGATTATGCTAATTCTTCTGATTATTATGCATGTATTAAAATATCACAGTTTACTCTATAAGTATGAGCAATTATTACATCAACCAAAAAAGTCTCAAAACAATCTCTACATATTAGAAGAGACTGGTATTGCCTTCATCATAGTTTCTCTTGTGAATCAGCTTCCCAAGAACTATGTAAGAATTCAAATACTCTGATAGCCTTTGTAAAACTGTAAAATTGAGGAAATAAATAATCTATGTAATTTTTTACAAAGCTAGAGTTTTAACCTGTCCCTACTCAATATTTCTGTCCGTGATTATAGCCCATCATCTCATGTTTCTCTAAGACCTTGCATCCAGAAAAGATTCATCTTCAGACATTTTTCTGTGTTCTGCTACAGTCCGTTTAATGTGGATAGATGAGCTTTATCTTACTTTACTTTCATAAAAAACAGCCAGTTGGTGGTAGAGGAATACAACAGCAAATTGCTATTGTTGTCAAAATTATATCATGTCAAAAAATTTTAAAAACCCCACTTGGTTTTATAGTTTGGAACCAAAGGTTACTAAATCCATGATTTAGAAGAAAATGGATTGAAAATCCTGGATTTGTTTCCTGTCTCTGTCTCTGCAGCTGATGTCAGGTTACTTCTCCCCTTTGAGCTTTAATATTCTCTTGAGTAAGGCTGGAAAGATAGTGCACAATGCATGGCAAGAAATCAGTATGTAGTAGACATTAAATGTGATTTGTGCCTTCCCACTAGGTTTTATCAAAGTGTTTCATGTTTTAAAATGGACTGTTATATTGTATCAGTGTTAACAGTGATGGTTGTCCAGGAACATATCGTTTTTTGTCTTACTTTCAGTTTTTCTCTAGAGAGATGTAAAGTTAAAGAAATGTCTTTCAGTTTTTCTCTAGAGAGACATAAAGCTAAAGAAATGTCTTTCTCTTTTTTTTTGGACCTGGAATTGAACTCACGACCTCGTGCTTGCCAGGCAGGTGCTGTGCCACTGAGCTATATCCCTGGCCCTGAAGAAATGTCAAGACCTTGGAGTCTTGTGTTTCTGTGTCTGAATCAGGCAATATAGGGTTCCAGATACAAAAATTTATCAGGCTGTGTGAGAGCACTCACTCCTGACTCAAGGCTCATGCAGTGTCGGTAATGACTGTGACCAAAGTTTTGTATCTTTGGTTCTGTGGATGAGCTTTAGTATTTTGGTGAACCTCCTCACCCTGTACTTATGTTGCATTTTCTGGAATGCAGGGCCATTGACTTTTATCAGATAACCAGAGGGTTTTAGGAACCAAAATAATACTAGTTTAGGTTTTCAAAATTATAGATTGCTTAGGAACCTCTAAAATCTTAATTTAAAACTTATTTAACAAAGTTGTTGTAGAATAGTTGAAGGAAAACAAAAGTTGCAATTTTCCAGATCATGGTAAACATATTGTTAATATTACTTCCCCAAAATATTTCAGTATTAGAAATAAGGGAGGTGTTTATATAATGGGTAGAGTAGTATGCAAGTTATCATTGAAGATAGAGTTAAAGATTGTGGCTGACTAAGAAATTATTGATCAGGAGTGGATTGTCTTTGTAAAAGTTGGAAAGGGTTCCGCAGCCTGCCTTTGCTATATGTTGGTAAAGGAGGCTGATTTTGTAGAATGACAATTTTCCGTGTTTTTCCTAAAAACCATACCATGGATGATTCATTCTTTCCATTAAGAAGGGCGGCTTTTATAAGTCTATACTGAAATACATCCTATGGTAGAAATGATTCTTAGAAATCTGTTTGGTTGGGCTTATCTGAAATATGTATCAATCACATACTAAATATGTTCTCTGCCTTAAAAAGAGAATCACTCAAAAGTGATGACATTTAAGACCCAGCATAAAGTGGCAGTGCCATAGAATATTATAGATTAATAAAGGAATACAGAGGAAGAAGGAAATGACTTCCAAGTTGGCAGTGGTATTGGGCTTTTGAGTGTAGGAAGGAAAGATAAGGAGGACAAGGAAGCCATGCATGACTCAGGATTTAGAGGATGCAAGGTGTCTGGATACACGGACAAGTAGGAAAAGGGCCTCATGTTTATGAATACTGAGACAGCAAATTGATGAACTATGGAGTGTAGTAAATGATACAGGATATGGAAAAGAGACGAATGGTATGGAACTTTCCAGACACTTAGACAGAGACACTTGTAAAGCACAGAACTTCTTAATCCTTCTGGAAGTTTCTTTATGGATTTTTACTTGGGTGTCTTGAAGACTTTCCCTCAGCAAGGTCCCCTCAAATGGCCTTTTAGCTTAGAGCTTCTTTGAAAACAGTCTCAGACCACTTACTTCTTTCAGGAAGATATAGATATAGACATTTACTCAACAATAAAACAAAATGCAAATGAAAATAATTCCAAATAACACTTATAGATCCTTAAAGTGATAAAGAGAATAACACTAAAGGTCTCTGAAGTTGGATGCTGGCTTGTCCTAGACCTTATTCTTTAAGCATGAGACAGTCTGAAGTTTCTAGTTTGTCTGTGGGCATTTTACAATCATGGAACTAAACAAATGCAGTTCTTTTCTCCTTTGACATCAGCAAGTGGAATAGATATGGAACACAGGTATTTCCTTACAAAATCCCCACTGGCTTGTCTTACAAATTGAGTCCCTTGCTTTTGTATAGTAAAAGTGAAAAACCTACCCTCCCTGCACCCCCCCCCCCGCCAGTTTAGGAAGGCGAGTGATTCAGTACTACTGGATTGTTGGTCAAGTTATGATAATTAGTCAGGTATATTTTTCACTAGTACTATTTTTTTTTTACCTTACAACTGCATCTGATGTGAAGAAAATAATTAAAAAAGTGAGTTTGGTATATAAGATTTGATAATCTATGTGATGTGGTCAAGGTGGAATTTTAAGATTATCATGAGCCATTTTACATTTTCTCCATTAACTTAAATAAATTATTCATTTCTTTTACAATTATTTAATACTTATTCAAGTTACTCATTTTTTATAAAATTATTCAGTATCACAAAATGATAGCCAAAATAAAACTATATAATCTATCAAAAATTAACCTGTATTATTAATATATACCACACTAACACCCACACCCAAAATTTCCTGGGATATGAATTTCTCTTTTCTTTCTTTCTGTCATTAATGGGTAAAGTGTTTTATTAAATTTTCTTGGGCCTCACTGGGTCAGAGTGATGGTGCCCATTAGGGGGAATGGGAATCAGCATTTCAGGCACCCTATCTTCAGTTCCCTTAGAATTCAGCATTTATTAAGATCTTTTATGTTTTTCTCCTAAGAAAATGTCTTGCAATAATTTAGAGGATGATTTGGTATCAAATTTAAGAGTTTGATGAGTTTTCAGTATAGGAGAAGGAGGCCCATTTTTACCATGAAACATTTTGTGTGAGATCTCAGCTTGAGTCAAGTTTTCTATTGCAGTCCATTAACACTCTAACTCTCAAAGAAATCCTATGAATTAGGCTGGGATATTTTCTTCCTGTTGATCAGAAGGAAGAATTGATGCAGAAGTCATAGTTTTGTCACATTAGTAACACGATTAAGATAAAAGCATTCCAGTCATATGTGATTTACATTGCTTAGCTTCTTAAATTCTACTTCTTTCCTTTCAAAGTTCCTATAAAATATACATATGGGATAAAAATAATTAATTATAATTCCCTTTTCAGTTGCTATAGCAATGGCAGTTCGTTAGTACATCCTCTGTTCCCTCATGCCCTTTTGAATTAATTTAGCACAAAGCAGCTCATTTTTAGAAATAAACTCCTGCAAAATAGATGTCAAGCAGTATTACATGGACTTTATGGTATCCAAATGAGACTGTCTGAATACATCCTGAGGTGCAAGGGCCTTGTGACAATGATTCTAAGGTAGAGGCTTCTCCTCCATGGGAACTCTCCTTTCCTTTTTTTTCCTTTTTTTTTTTCTTGTATATTTAAAAAAATTTTTTTATTAGTACATATTTGCAGTACATAATGATTACATTTATTGTGGAGAATTGGTACATGTACATAATGCATCTCAATTTTTTCCCCTCCCCCTCAAACCCTATTTTAAAATTCCCCCCCAGCATATGACTGATTTATTTATTTTATATCTTTATCAGGTTAATGATATTCTACTTTTGAGAGCAATCAGTGAGAGTTCAGATTATGAAATATAGGGAATAATGTTTAGTATATTTTTTCATAATTCCATGTCAAAAATTCAGAATTTGCATTTCTTACCCCCATTCCATTGCTTCTTAAATCTTTTTTTCTGCTTATACACAAAAGAAAAAAAGAGGGATGTTAAATTAATTGTATTCAGAATTATTTCTGAAGTCTTAAAAAGATTATCCTGTTGTCACTTAGTGTACAGTGCATGACAAATACATGATCATTCTAGAAGATAAGTATTTCTCATCAGTTGTTAGGTTAATTCCTGCGATTACCTATAACTGCACAGATGCTGAGGCAAGGCCTGGGGCTATGGCTCATAGCTTGGTGATGGAGTGCGTGCTCAGCGTGCACAAGACTTGGGTTCAATCCCAGGAATGGGGCGGGGGGGATAAAGTATCATATATTTTAGTTATGAAAAACAGTTCAGATGTTCATACATTTAAAGCAAAGAATTTGTTAATTTTAAACTTCAGCAAGTAAAAAGCAGCCAATTTTTCTTTGGTAGGGGAAAATATTTTAAATTTTGCCAAAAACCTTAACCAAACTCTTTCATGGTAGGAGTATATGATAAAATTAACATTAATCGATTGGCTGGCGATATAGTTCAGTGGCACAAGCACTGTCTGCCTGTCTGGCAAGCGTGAGGTCATGAGTTTGATCCCTGGCACCAAAAAAAAAAAAAAAAAAAAAAAAAAAAAAAAAAAAAAAAAAAAAAAAAAAAAAAAAAAAAAAAAAAAAAAAAAAAAAAAAAAAAAAGAAAGAAAGAAAGAAAGAAAGAAAGAAACATTGATTGAAAAAATTTACATTTTTTTCTCTTCCTGATTAATCATTTAGATTTATTCATTCAAATTGTGGTGCAACTATGAGTTATCTTCATTACAATGAAATGGAAACTGTGCTAGAGTGCAAAATCCTCAACAGAAGTATATAATCCAGGGAATTTAACCTATTTTGTTCATATAATTTTACTACATCAGTTAGGGTTCTCTTAGAGCGGCAGAACACTTGGATCTACACACCTGTTACAGAGACTGACATTACCTTTTGTATGAAGTATCAGCCCTCCTAATACCTATAAGAATGGTTGAGGCAAACTAAACACCTTTGGGAAAAGAACTGCTGAGAAATACAGCTCATTTGCCTAAGGTGACAAGTGACAAAACCACCATAAGTGTTTTGAGATACACTTTTTTTTAAGCCTGTAGATATTTTTAAAAATGTAAAATTTACCAGTATAACCTCAAGCTTCTTGCAGTTGACCTTATATTGTGTGATTTTAAATCAATGATTTGAACTACAAATAATACAAATTAGGAAATGCCATAACATTTACCAAACTATATGTTGCTTCTTAAAATATTGATCAATGGATCACATATTAATATATAATATGCATAATATAAATCATATGTGTATGCTTTTTTGTTATTGCTACATCTTTGAAATCTGACATTTGGAAGAATTGGGATGCTGGCCTTATAAATTTTAATTAAGAAAACTAAACCTTCATTTCTTCATATAAAAGTGAGGACAAAACTGTTAGTATTGCTAGGAGGTTAGTGGTGATAATGTATTTCATTATTACATACATTATCTTAACTAGCTCTCATGATAGCATCTGCAACACAGTAATTGCTCAATAAATTATAAGTATCATTATTATTAACAGAGTTCACAATTATTTTATAAACACTTCTGCTCTTGTAAAACGGTAATTGATAGATTTGACTAATTTGTTCAAATGACATTCCTGACAGCACTCTGCCAAAATGTGCATGTAGAGGTAACATATTTTGGATCCCACATTGATTTTTTGGGTCTAAGAATTTCAAATTTCTAGTGTTGAAGTTCACTTTCTGCTCTTACTCCTTTTCTTCAGGGCTCATGTATTTTGAATCCAGTGGGCAGCAGAGGGAAGCACCTGGTTAGTGGGGAATCAGGAGAGAACTTTGTTCAGACAGAAGGCTCTGATTGTCCAACAGGCTTTTCTTATCCTGTCGTTCCTGTGCAAAGCCGCTTTATTTGCAGATGGCCAAGAGCCTGAAACCAAATAATAAGCAAATGCAATTAGGAGAAATGGGTGAAATTTCCATGTATGAAACTGACTTCTTTTTAACTTTGCAGGCTGCAGAAATTCTATGTTGGAGGAAGTCATAACAGCAAAGATGATTATTCTGACTCTATACAGAAAAATGAGTGAAAGAGGGAATTGGTTGACCCCAGCATGTTTGTTTTATCTGCCTGGTGAAGAAAGATTGTGCTCATATGGCCTTTTAAGCCATGAAGATGAATTTAAATCCTTCTCTGTCCACAATATCTACCATAGGAAAGCCATTCTAATCTAGGGAAACAAATGTAAATTTGGTTAGTACAGATATAAATAGATTGAATAAAACTTGCTCTCATATTAAGGCATTCTAAGAGCAGGAGTCTGTACAGCAGAAAGGAGATGGTGAAGCGGGAGAGGATTTGTCTTTTACTTTCCCAGCAACTCCCAAAAGGCATTCCTGAAGAAACACTTAAAAACACAGACCAATAGTATTTGAGGGATGGTGGAATACAGTTAGACTTGAAATTGGAAGATTTGAGTTTGACCTGTGATTTTGCTACCTGCTATTTTCACCGTTTGTTTGTTTGTTTTCCTTTTCTTTTTTTGGCACTGGGAATTGAACTCATTGGCCTATGCTTGCCAGGCATGCACAGTGCCACTGAGCTATATCCCCGGCATTCATCCTGTTTCTTATCACTTATGATACTAGACCATCAGTTCCTCCACAATAAAACAGGAATGCTAACATTTGTTGTGTTTACTACTATGTAGTGTTGCTGGAGAGACCAAATGAATAAAGAATAAAGCACTATATAAATATGTGCCACCACTTCTTTCTCTACTACCAGACTAAGGAAAATAGTGAAGAAACTAATTAAGTAAATAAAATAGAACCAGAGAGCTGGACTATCCCTTAAAATAAATATTTGAATAATTTTAGGGTTTTTAATCATTAGGCCAGCATTTATTGTATAAGACTAATAGATTTAATGCTTTTATTTAATGTTATGTATATATTATGTTATATATTTATTGTTTATGATAATTTTATGTTAGATACAGTGAAAGGCTTCAGATGCCAGCGCTGGATGCCTGGAGAATTCTGAAAGAGGACATAATAAGCCTTCTCTGATGCTTTTGGTCTTGCACAGCCCGTGTTTCTGGACATTTATTAGAACTCATGGTGCAGGGAATCATACCAGCTAGGGTGGGGTGGTGAAACCTTAAATGTCCTTAAGTGCTCTATAAAGCTTCATACTGTTCAGTTTGCTTTTATTTTGGGTTTATTTTTATTTCTATTTGAGCCTCTAACTGGAACCCCATGGCCTCTGTGGTTGTGGTTTATAGAACTCAAAACGTTGTTTGTCTTGTTCTCAGGCTTCTCTCCAGTTTCTTCATGGTTGTGTATGGTGTTTGCTATGCTATTGAGAAGGTGGAAAAGAAAGATTCAACACTGGTTATAAGATGAAAATAAAAGAAAGTGGATTTAGAAACTGCTGAAGCTGGGCGTGGTGGTGCACACCTTTAACCCCAGCACTAAGGAGGCTGAGGTAGGAGGAGCGTTGTGAGTTCGAGGCTGGTTTGGGTTACAATGTGAGCAAGACCAGTCTGAGCTACATAGTGTGACCCTGCCTTGAAAAAAAATAGGGCCTGGAGTTTAACTCAGGGGTTTAAGTGCCTGCTTGGCAGGTGTATGCTTGTGAGTTTGATCCCTGATTCCAACAAAAAAGAAAAAAGAAAAAAGAAGACAACTGCTGAAACTAACATTAAGTGTGGTGATACAAGGTTACTTGGCTAAGGGCTAGGAGACTCAGTCAGTATGATGCTTGGTGGGAAGTGAAGTCTAGTTACGCTCTGGGCTAGAGATGGAGTTAGGATGCGCAGACATAGTCCCTGTTCCGTAGAACTTGAATAGCGACTATCAAACCTCATTCTGTACCAAACACCCAGGGGCCTTTCAACACATGGAAGCCTGGGTTCTGTTCTCTGAAATTCTGATTGAATTACTCTAGGATGGACTCTGGACAAGCAAAAAAAATTTAAAAGCTGCTTTCATGATTTTATTATTCAGTCAGATTTGAGAATCACAATCTCATCATTTCTACTTTTACTCATTTATGTACTACCAAAACAGGAAAAGCCACGAAAATTTACTTCTGACTCAGTTTGCAAAACACTGTATTACCTGCTGTTTATTTCTATCATCAATAAGCATTTGTGGAATTCATATTTTGTGTTAGAAACTATGATAGAATCAAAGAGAGTGAAAAGTCACATCATCCTATGAAGAGCACAAGAGGAAAGAAATGAAGGACAACAGGAGACCTAAACAATAGACTTGCTATGGGCTTATGACATCAACCTTGTACACTGATTGATTTATTAAGTAGGTTTCTGCACTGGAACAGCTGAAAGCTTCTGTCAGTCACCCGATTGTGCAGACCCAGCTCACTGGCATTTAGTCTCAAACGCACTACACTGTCTGGCAATCCCATTAAGTGTCCTGGTCTAGTATATTTACAGTTCCATGTTTCACATTTTTTTTCCTAAACCATCCAACACCATCCCCACTAAATTTTCAGCTGTTAACTTGGGTTATTATTTAACTAAGACAAATAGAAACAATTTTAAAAAGCCACATTGCTTTGGAATCATCAGCCCTATCAGTTCACTGCATATGTGCCCATATGTTTTAGATTTCTTTCTGTGACAGTTGTTCCTGCTTATATCTAATACATTTTTCTGTGTTCCAATTACACCTATGTCCTCAGCTCTCCAAGCACTCCAACAAGCTTTTCTACTCTTGGCAACATCATTAATTTATTACTCTTTGCTGGTCTTTTCCATCAAAACGTCTTACTAGTACATACTCGTGCAAAGCTAAGTAAGGCTATCCTCCTGCAGATCCACAATGGTCTCTGGTTTTCAACTCCATCTCTGCTCCTTCTATGCAGAGATCCTTGAAGTATCTGCATGGATGGGCTGTCTCCACCCACTTCCTCACTCACCTCATTCCAGTTGGGCTTTTATATATGTACTCTTGAAAATATATATATTTTATATTTTTAATATACTAATCTACTGAGTGGATGGCAAGCCAATCAAGTTGACAATCCATCTTAATGGTTAAATTCCACCCCTTGTCAATTTGACACCCCAAGGCATCTCCTTGCACCATACTTAATCACCAGATAAACACAATAACAAATTGATAATTTTCCATGATGTGACCAAGAGGCATAAAACCAAAAATAAATTAATCCATTCCTGAAGTCTCAACAGTTCCACCATTGTTAAAAACTCCAAGTCAAAGTCTTCTCTGAGTCCCAAGGGAATTCTTAGCCATGAATACACATAAAAATCAAAAACAAATTATGTGTTCCCGAGATGTAATGGCACAAGGTAGATACTCCTTTTAAAAGGAAAGGAATAATGGGATAGAAAATAATAGAACCAAAGCAAGACCAAAACTAAGCAGAGCAAACACTGAGTTCTGTAGATCCATGCCTAGCATCTGGGGTACATAGTGGTCAGTTCCAGAGGACTTTGCAAGCCCACCCATATGGAGTTGCTGATTACAGACCACAAGGCCTCTTTTTTGAACTAGGTCCACTTGTGGTCCACAGCTTTTCTTGGCAAACTTTCCACATTCCTTTCATTTCTGACTTCCTGGGGTCTCCACTATAATTTTGGCTTCATCACCGTAGCTTCAGACACCTACTTCTCAGGGGAACATTGCTGAGTGACTTCATAACTCTTATTTTCTTCATACCTGAAATACAGAATCTTATGGATAATATCAAGATGTGCTGTTAGTGAGATCAGTAGCCAGACCCCCATAGACCATTGCTTCAGTAACCTCTGAATGCCTGGATGGCTCAATAGTGAAATAAATCCCAGAAAACACATTTACTATGTGGTCCTTCTCTTGTTGGAGGTGCATGGGCTCTCTTATCAAATGAGAGGCTTATGCTTTTATACCTTTGAGCATGCGGGATGGAGGATGCCTTGCGGATGCCTGAGCTTTCTTTCGCCTGATTCTCCAAACTGTTCCAAACTCCTCCCACAAACTGAGTTCTGAATCGTATGGACTGGTATAGTCACAGCAACCGTGCTATTCCAAGTATAAACTTTCTGTATTAGAAAGTTTCCTGTCACTGGAACAAAATACTCAATGATCTACAACTTAAAGGAGGAAAGGCTTGATATGATTCATGGTTTCTGAAAGTTCCTCCATGGGTAACTGGCTCCAAGACTGAAGTGGCGTGGTAGAAGTACACAGTCGAGGAAAGCTGCTCACCACTATGATCCCGTCACCTTCCGAAGGCTCGACCTCTGAACACGTGAAGTTTTGGTGGTGGGGGAAACATTTTAGATTTAAACCATAACTTTCTCTTTCTTTATCCTTCCCCACCTCAATTATAATAAATTGCCCATGCCCTTCCACTCCAGAACTTAAACGCCACCTTTTTCTTTGTTCTGTAGCCTACCACATTAAAGCCATTAGAAAATTCTGTTAGCAGTATCTCCAAAATGTACTCCAGTGTGGCCCCCTTTTAACATTAGCACTTGGTCTTTTGGGTACAAGCACTTTTATCTCTACCTGGACGACACACAGGCTTCTAAGTGGTTTCTTTGTTATTACTTTTGCTTTTCTATGGTTTATTTTCCAGACTTATTAAACCCAACCTGAGTGTGGGTGGCTCCAATCAATAGGCTTATAACATGGATGCAGTATAAAGGGAGAGAGGGAAGATAGGTTTCCTGTTACTTCTTGCTGCTTTGGTGTTTCCTGCCTGCTTTTCCACGGACTAATTCTCCTCTGCGATTGCCCTCTGCCATGCCAACCTACCTTGCACCCAACCAATTATGCACTGAAGTTGTGAGCATATTGTGAGTTAAATAAACCTTTTCTCCTTTAACTTTGGATGTGAGGTATTTTGTCACAGCAACAAGAAAAGTAACAGACGGTTTTTCGTCATGACCCTCAGTGATCCGACATTTGCCTGCTTCCCTGATATTTTCTACTCACTTGTTATTTTGCTACAGGTCAGTCACACACAACTTTCTCTTAACATCTCAAGAGTGTGCATGTTCTGGTCCATCTATGTGGTCCATACTTCACATGCCTGACTTGTTCAGGACATATTGTCGGAGAGGATTCTACTTAGCCATCCCCAATCTCCACCCCACATACTATTTTTAAAAACTAAGCTACTTTTTGTGTTCAGATAGTGTTGAGTTGCAGAACTGATATGAGCAGCAGTTTTTCCAATTTAAGAGCCCTGTTGTCTAATAGCACAACAGTATGTCCAACACCTGTGTAATTTAGTATACATGTATACATCACATATACTCTATAAATATGTAAAAATTTTGTTTTATGTACCAATTAAAATTAATTTTAACTTAAATTTTTTCAAAACAGCCCTTTAAATTTCTATATGATTTTCTGAAGAAATGAATTAAGAGAGAAGGGCAGCAGAGAAGAGGCATAGAAGGCGTAATTCCCCACTCACAACATTGAAAGGATTGCCTTTGTAGATATAGTGCTTTGGGGAGAAATTCCATGACATTAGTTAAATTTCAGAGGAATTCATGAACCTCAGATTTTAAATATTGTTTTCTTGGTTACCACCAGGGCCAATTTACAGTGTTATTGATTCCTTAAAATATAGGAAATTTAAACTGTCAGTTGACTAAAAGCATTATGATACTTGGTTTTGACCACAGTACTTGCCAAGATTTACCAAATGGGTTTACTGATATTTAGTAGGCTACTGGATGTCCCTATTTGCTTCAGTACTAGTCTGGGATTTTTAGCTATGTTAGTGTTTATAGCAGCAGAGTATGCTAAAAAAAAGTTAGATATTTAAGTCATTATGATATTCCTCATGTTCTATACTCCAAACAGTATGATGAAAATGGAGCAGAATGAACTAAAAATTGTAGCAATTATATTTTAAAACAATATATATATTATATTGTATATATTTTTGTCTCTAGGTGTGAATACTATATATGAATACATATATGTATAAGTACACTTTATGTTTGTATATACAATGTGTAAGTGTGTTCACAAATATACATTCATATGCACACTTATAGATGTGACACAAGACTGGCATATATTATCAGTTTTAAATAAAGTAATTTTTTTCTTAAAGTTATCTAAAATTCACACCAACATTTAAATTTCTTATTGAATGCAAGCATGCATAGACTGCTTATGATATGTTATAATTTTAAATTTCATCTGCTCAAAGGTGGGGACTGGTTGGAAGAGGTGGGTTACTGAGTGTGTGACCTGGAAAGAAGGGTATAATCTTGCCCTAGGTATCCCTCTATTTTCTTTTATCTTGTTTCTGTCTCTCTCTCTCTCCCTCCAACCCCCTTACTGGCTGCCATAGGTTGAGCATCTTTCCTTTACCATGTCCTCATACCATGCTGTTTTTGCCTTAGAGTCAGTCTACTTTGTACTGAACCCTCTAAAATCATAAGCTAAAATCAACTTCTCTTCCTTTAAGGTGCAGGTGTTGGGTATTTTTGTCTTAGTGACAGAAAAATAACTAATATAGAAAATTTTTACCAGACATGGGGATAATGATGTGACTGTCTATAATCATGTACTTCAGAAACCTTTAGAAATAATTTATAGAAGGAGTTTAAAAATGTTTGAAGAATCAAGCTGGAGAAGATACACAAGCCTATAAACACAGCTGAATGAGTTCTTGTGGCAGGAGCTCAGAAGATCAAAATACTTACAGAAATGTGGACAACAAAAACCAGGCTCCTGAGATTACAGAAAAGTATGAGGACTGCACTTAAAAATAGATTAGATTTCATGGGTGTTGGATTCTGGCAACAAACAAAACTTGCCTTCCTCTTGTCCCTGTCCTAAGACTTTGCATATGCTAAACTTAAATGTGGCAAACTTACTAATCTGGTGGAGGAAATTTCAAACATAACCCCATGTGCAGGCTATGGCATGGGACTGCTATGTGCTGTTAACCAGACATACAGTAAGAATCAGGAACAAAAAACTAGAACTGAACGTTGTAAAAATTTTGTACTTTGATCAGAAAGGAAGTGAATGTACAGTTGGGGCCATGGAAATTGTGGCTACTAAAAAGGTTATTATTGAAAAGCAGTCAAGGGCCCAGGATTTACCTCAGTGGCACAAGCACTTGCCTGGAAAGCACGAAGTTGTGAGTTTGATCCTTGGTACAAAAAAAAAAAAAAAAAAAAAAAAAGAAGTATTTTTTATTGGAACAATAGAAAAAGTGCCTAGAGTGCATCTCAAGAATTTACCAGAACAAACCTTTCACAGGGTCAAGAGTATAGAAAGATAAACTGCTTTAAAGAACTTTGCTTTGACAAAAGAACCTTAGAATGCTCTACTCATTCAGAGATATCTAGAGAAGTAAATCCTCAGTAAACTATCTGTTCTGATTGATACATTGTATCAACTTGAGAAGTTTAGAAGTTTAACTAAGAGACTCAGCAGGGAGTCAGGACTCTTACTTCATAAATATCCTCATCCTGTGCAAGAGGAGAACAAGGAGAGTGTGTGAGTGTTATACCCGCCCTGGGGGTGGAGGGTGGCCTGTGTACAATATAGAGAAAAGACTTGTTCCCCATTTTACTCTGGCTGCTGCCTTGAAATGTTGCCCCTGTGCCACACCACCCTGCCTTCGAGCCAGCTGATTATGGACTGAAATCTCCACAAACAGTGAGCTTAATAAACCTTTCCTTCCTTCATTTTGGCTGTTGGTTGTTTTGTTCCAGCAATGAGAGAAAAGTAACCAAGACACTATCCAATAATGCAGAGCCACTGCACTGATTTTCTAAGCGTGAAGGGCTACTGCTTGAACTGGTAGCAGACCTTGGCATGTTGCATATGGTGTGTTGTGGTTTGTTTAAATATTGCCCCAAAGCATGGTCATGGGAGGTCGGCCTTTTTAGGGTAGCTGAGTCTAGCATTTGTGATTGGTTCATTGTCTAGCACTGGGATTGGTGGCATGACTGCTGCACCCACACAGGGGTGGGTGACCCACATACAGTATAAGGGAGGGAAGGAGGCATGCTTTTCCCCTTTTTGCCATTTTGTTCTTGTGGCTTCTGGTATTATGTTTCGAAGGAGTTTCTGAGCCCTTAATTTTAATCACTGGTTGCTACTAGTGGCAACTTGCAGTGTTAGGAGTTCAATACAACATAGGAGGTTTAAACTACCTTGAGACTAAGATGAAGAAAAAGAAGAAAGAGAGAAACGTATTTATTAGCAAACTGAAATTATTTACCAGGAATATCTGATTATATAATAATAGAAATTTTAGCAGAGAAAAGACATTAAGAGAAGAGTCAATAAAATATTTGTAGAATCACAGACAATTACCCCCTTGAATCATTGAGCTTTAAGGTAAACATTGAATTTAAAAGTTTGCCTACCACACTGGTTCTTCTTTTGAAAAAAGAAATTTGAGCTCCTATAAAATTTTGTGGCTTAGCCTGAGATAATGGTACATGCTTGTAATCCCAGCTCTTGGGAAACAGAGGAAGAAGAATCTTCCTAGGATCAAGTAAAACTGATTAATTTGGAGACTTGGTAAGACCCTGCCTTATAATAAAAAATAGAAAAGATATGGGGATGTAGCTCAGTGCAATGGTCTTGGGTTTATTCCCCATACTATTAAAAAAAAAAGTGTGCTATATCCATGGTTGTTGTAGCAGCAATGAGAGTAGAATCCAAATTTTTTTGTTTCCCTAGTCAAAAATTTTCTTACTGTTTTACATATACTCATAAATGATAAAAAAAAAAGAGGAAATACTGTATGTGAAAGTAGGGAGAGTATTGGATTTATTTATTCTCAACTTTTCAAGTAAAGAAAATTAGAGTTTAATTAAAAGAAACTGATTGCATTGATCAATTAAATTGACATCGCTGGAATGCCCACCGTGGAGCATTTAACAGTTCATAGAAATAGGAAGTTCTCATATCTATAACCATACTTAAAGGTAGGAACATCCTACTATATAGAATATAAAACACATTTGCTTACATGAATATTAGAGATTTTCATTTTTAAAATTACTAGTAAATTTACACTTACATTTTCAGTTAAAAGATTATTAGCAATTCACAGTTTCCTTTTTTGATAAAAGATGAACCACAAGTTACATATAATACGCCTTATTAGCTTGGACAGGATATGGGAATTTTGGTCAATAACTCTGTTGGAGTCATGCTGGCTGTTGACAAGGCAAGCACCATAAAGATGATGAGATGACCACCTCTTTCTGTGTTACTGACTTATACAATTTACATGGCATCAGTGAATGGATATTACCTGAGTTTGGTTCAGGAAAATTATATCCAGCCTCTGCCTGTGCTCCTGCGTGAGTGATAAGCACTGGCCCCCTTTATTTGAGACACAGCTTGTGCTGGCTCACACTTGCAATCCTCCTACCTCACCCTCTCAAGTGCTGAGATTACATGCATGGGCCACCACATTCAGTTTATAAAACAGGAATTAACAGAACAGGAATTAGGATTCTACAAGGCAGTAAAGGCAGGGGCTCTAAAATAGAGTTGGGAAGCCCAAAATAGTCTGCTGAGTCACCATCCTCCAGGAATCACACAAAATACTTATGTGAGGTGCCCTTCAGCTATCTGGGACCTCATCAGAACATGACTGGGCAAGTCATGGCTCAAGGGCACTTTTTTAGATTGGACCCTAAAAAGTATGTAGTTTCCAACTGGGTAGAGGTCATATTGCTTACACAATGCCCTAGCTCCCTTCTACATCCCCTAACAACCCCTGGACAACCCCACCTGACTTTTCTGCTCAGGGGCCTCTCCCGGCTAGCAGGAGTTCCACTTGTTTGACTTGATATGGTTTCTTTCTTGCTTTTATATCATTTAAATAAATTTGCTTACACTTTCCCTCCTCTATCCATGGTTATATTCTTTATCATCGTGAGACATGATCCTGGCATTCTGTTAACATTAACACTTAAATCACTGAAGTCTGAGAGTGTTGAGAAATTCCAAAGATGTACTAATAATACACAGTGTAACATATTTTGAAACAGAAGTCTTTCTCAGTTATGATAAATTATAGACACTGTTGATTGTGATTAAACTGGAAAACGAAGGATTCTCCCATCCATGCAAACTTTATGTTTCCAATATAATCTCCATCAACAGTGTCTATAATTTTATCACAACTGTAAAAGACTGCTGTTACAAAATGTTATATTATGTTCCTTTTTTCTCTTTTATAAAATGCAAATGTCATTAATGCTTTTATTGATTATCAAAGTACCATAAAATTATAAGGATTATGTAATACTGACTTAGACAAATTAGAAAGTGTAAGTCCTTTATCCTCAACTTCCAAAAAATGCCACTCTTATGAGTTCAGTGTGTATATTCCTTCAGGTTATTCTCACAATAAAGTGCTATAGCCTGAATTGCTGAAACAATGGAAATGTATTTTTAAAACTCTGAGTCTATAAAGCCAAAGTCTGAGGTAAAAAATCTCTCATTGACTTGTAGATGGGCTCCTTGGTGATATGTCTTCATGTGGAGGAGGAGGAGGAGAGAGATGGGTGGTGCTCTGATTTTTCTTATAAGGACATGAATCCTATCCTGAAGGTCACACTCTCACAGTTTCATCTAAATCTAATCACCTCCCAAAGGCTCAGTCTCTAAATATGATCACACTAGGTTTAGGGCTTCAGTTTATGAATTTTGATGAACATGATGCAGGCCATAGTCAGGAATATAACTTAGTTTTTTTTGTTTTGTTTTGTTTTGTTTTTCTAAATAGACTATTGACCAAATATTATGTGTTAAATAATTTTGCATTTCTGTGCCTTGGGATATCATCTTTATTACATAATAAATATCCACATAGACATGCTTCTTATCTTTTTATTCTGTTGCTCTGTTTATTCTTTCTTATATCAAGTGTTGTTTTATTTAATGGGCATTAAGTTGTTTTTTTTGTTTGTTTTTTTGTTCTTTTTGGTACTGGGGATTGAATTCACAACCTCGCGCCTGCCAGGCGGGCACTTTTGCCACTGAGCTAAATCCCCAGCCCTATTTTTGGAGACAGGGCCTCACTATGCAGTTCAGGCTGGCCTTGAACTCACTTTGTAGCCCAGGCTGGTCTCGAATTCACAGCAATCCTTCTGCCTCGACCTCCTGAGTGCTGGGATTACAGGTCTGTGCCACCATGCCTGGCTAGCATTAAGTTTATTTAAGCTTTTAGTTTTTCTAAAATTTGTAGCCAGATTTAGTATTTTACACTTCCAGAAGAATATAGACTCAAATTACAAAATATTCCATTGGAATTTTGATTGAAAATTGCTTTAAATTTATACGTTGGAGTAACTTGACATCTATACCATACTAAATCTTCCCATCCAAAAACATTTTATGTGTCTTAATTTACATGTCTTTTAAAATACTTTATGTCTATTTCATAGTTTTCACAATATTGTGGCTCTTGTTGACATCATAGGTATAGTAGTTCTGTTGTTACTGTAAATATAATTTTTACATTTCCTAATGCTTGTATTTGCATTGCCTCGTATTTGTATTTATGTATAGAAAACAATGAATAAAATAATCTTGGATCCATAAAAATATGAATCTTTGCACAATTTAATGACTGGAAGAGGAGTGGACTTGGATTTTATTTTCATACTACCATGAACATGTTATGTCCACATAATATGTATTTGGTTATTTAACTTCAATGATTTTCAATTTTCATTGCAAAGCTACAAGTGCAAAATAAGATCCAACTAGAAAAGTTTCTGTACTGTAGTAGGTGAGTCACTTTACTTGGTTAGCCTTATGTACTGACTGTAGGCCTGGCCTCCAGGAGACAGTGTTTCCAGACCAGACCAACTGTGAACCAGCCCCAAACCAGCAGATGTATGTGGAATTTAAGAGCAACCTTAATTATAATAGGATCTGGAGTGTGAGTCTAAAATAATTCTTTAAAAGTACTGGTCCCTGATAAAAAACTAAAATGTCTATTCTACTGTCTTTTACCCCACCTTTTTAAAAGCATCTAAATGAGAAAATTCTCCTTCCCTAGTACCCTAGATTCTCTGCTTTATGTTGAGTACACCACTGGAGTGAAGAGCTTCTAGACTGACAGCTCATGTCTGCAGTTGGATCACTGTTTCTTGTGACTCTGAATGAGGCTGTTCATGCATTCATCACTGTTTACGCCTTCTCTATTCAGGCTGTGAGAGTTCATATTTGGGGCATATGAGCCAACAAGCAAGCGACTACATGGCTATGACATGGCAAACACTGACCACAAATAGAAATACAAATAATAGGCATTGAACTCTGGTGAACTGAACCCACATCTGGCAAGTCCAGGAAAGCATACTAAGAGAGTAATGGATGGTTCAGTTGATGACTGATCATAGGAATTAGCTAAGTGAAACTGGATGAGGTTGCATGTTTCTGGTAGTGAAATCACATGCAGGAGAGCAGAGCACAGAGTCTAGGGTGATGCATCTAGACAGCTGCAAGCCTAGCAGGTCCTACTCTTCTAGAGACTCTTGAAAGCAGAATCTCATTCCCCTGAGACTGAGCAAAAACTCGAGAACCCTTGTGACTCAACAGAGAGATATTCTCTATGTGTAACATGAGTTGTTGTGTTGGTACCTTGGCTGGGCTGTCCTTCCCATTTTTCTTCATTTCTACATTGTGTTCATCAACTTTCCAGTACTGTGACAAAATACCTGAGAAAGTCAATTTATAGGGGGGGAAGGTGTATTTTTGCTAATGGTTTCAGAGGTTTCAGTCCATGGTCACCTGGCTTCCTTGTTTCTGGACCATTGTGAGGCACAACATCATGGAGGGGAGTATGTTTTGAGCATAGATGTTCTCCCGATGGGCCAGAAAGCAGAGAGAGCAAGAACTTACACTGATGGATTTCTCTTCCTCTTGCTTTTTTTCCATCTGGGCTTCCAGCTGATTGTATGGCCCTGTCCATATGCAAGATGGGTCTCTCTCCTCAGTTTGCTGCTAGTGGTCTCTGGGAACACCTGGAAGCACACTTCACTAGTTTTCTTGGTGTTTTCCAATCTGATCAGTTGAAAATAAAAATCATCTCACATATACTCAAATTGTATGAGCCTACCAACATTCAACCTCCATATACACTTTTCCATGGATGCTTCATTGGCTCTCTTATTAGAAGTAGTTTCTTTTCTCTTACTTTAGCAAACTAATCACTGAGCACCTATTCTATGCAGGAAACATTGGGATACATTTAGAAAAATTATTACAATTTATGGAGCTGACATCTTAATGGAAAATATAAATAATAAGCAAGACAAATAAGTAAAATATAGAGCACGTTGGGTCACAGTGCTTTCTTACAGAGGAAAATGAATGTGGGAAGTAGGACAAGAAATTTGGGGACTTAAAAGAGATTTAAATTTTAATAGGATGGTCAGAGAATGTGGTAATTAATAACAAAGGTGAGGGGCTAAGGGAAGAACATTCAGATGGGAGAGAAACAAGTCTAAAAATGGGACATACCTGATATCTTCCAGAGATGGCAAGAAGGTCAGTGCAGTTGTAGTAGGGCAATTGGGGGAACATTTGCAGAGGAAGAAGTCAGAGATGTAGAAGAAATATCATAAACATTATCAAAGACTCTGTAGGGTATTTGACTTATACTCTGAATGAGATGGTGTGTCACTGGATGGTTTTAAGCAGAGGTTTTAAAATGCTCACCTTACATGTGGGAGGAGCTATTGGGCCTCAAAAGTGGGCAGTGCCCCTCAGCATTGTTCACAGTGAGCACAGCCTGGCCTCTCCTCCTCCTGGAGCCTCTATGTGACTCCTGGAGGGCTTGGGGATTACCAAGCAGGGAGCCCCGGAATTATTTTAGGCGATTTTCACATCCCATATGTACACCTGACACTGCTGCTAGACCACACAAACACTGCATTTCACACTTTCTCTCTTTCAATACCAAACAGATACTGCCAACACAAATAAAACACATTGGCTTCAAAATAGATAGATAAATAAATAAATAAATAAATAAAAAATATTCACCTTGGTTGCTGTATTGAAAATACTCTGTGGGGAACAAAAAAATTGTTCAGATTAGTCCTGATTTTATGACATCTTATGCAATTTGAGCAATTTTCTTTTTAAAAAATTAAAAACTATGAGAAGAAAACTAGATACTAGCTTCGAAATAAATCTGCCTGAGAGATGAGTGATAAAACTAATGCAATAAATAATTCAGGTAAGAAAAAAATAATTCAGGTATGATACAATGGTGGGATATAATGGGTGACTGATAATAGTGTGAGACAAGGGCGGGTTGTGTATATACTTTTATTATTTATTTATTTATTTATTTATTTATTTATTTTGTACCAGGAATCAAACTCTGGACCTTGAGCTCACTAGGCAGGCATTTGTGCCACTAAGCTTTATCCCGGGCCCAGGTTCTGCATATAATTTAAAGGTAGAGTTAACAAGATGGCTGACAGATTAGATGTGAACTCCAAAACAAAACAAAACAAATATGTGGCAGTGTGGCAGCTAGGGTGGAGTTTCAATTTAATTAGCTTTGGGACCCACGCCTGGGAATTGGTGGAATGCACTTCTAGGTGTGTCTGGGTGAGTCATGGAGGTCTTAAGGTCTATGCTGCATCCCTTGCCTCATCCTCTGTGGCACTTTTGTGGGGCTCTACTTCCCAGAAATAAGGAGTTTTGCTCCACCACACTGTTCTTCCTTGACACTCCTGCCTTGGAGCCAGCCAATCTCTGTCTGAAAACCTTTGATACTGTGAACAAATTAAACATCTTCTACTTCACATTGCATGTGTTGGGTATTGTGTCTCTATGACAAGAAAGTTGACTAATACAAAATGAAGACAGTTAAGACTGGTCTATATTTACCACCACTGGATGATTGTAGTTGCCATTTACAGAACAGAAATGGGTGATATCTATTCCTGTGCTACGGCACTTATATTTATGGAAGTGTCACCAATTTGCTGCTGTCTGCTCTTTGAGAGTATGGACACTGTCTTGACCATTGCTATGCTTCAAAGAGCTCCCAGCTTATGATCACAAATATTTAGTTACTCAAAATATGTCTGCTGAGTGAATGATCCTATGTGCTTTGTTTTCTTAGTGGAAGGTCAGAAACTATGAAAAAATATGAATGAACTGGTCAATTTTGGAACAGACAGCAGTTGGAATGTGGAGAGAATAGTCTAAACTATCTACCCTGTGTGCTTGCTAAGTAAAATGTAAGTGTTAAGTGCTTTGGAACCATGTTTACATTTTATGGGGAAAACACTTGAATACTATCAGTTTCTTAGGAAAGTATGAACTTACCAGTCTATCAGTAATAATCTGTGGTTCACCAGATTAGGGACACTTAAAAAACAAGCTTAGAATGTGTGCTTCCTTTAGTGAGAATTGTGTCTTCACTTGCCTAGGGAAGAATCAAACATTCTTTTCCCTTGCTATCCTCCCAAGCAGGCAGGGAGCTCTCTGGGTTGCTAGAATGTTGCAGCTGATTCTTAGATGACTGAGTTCTTCCCTTGGGCTACAAGTTCCATTTAACTTACAACATACACAGTTTTTTTGTTTTTTTTTATTTTTGTTTTTTTACTATTTTGGTAGCTAATATACAGTCAAAAAAGGATACAAAAAGGAACTGTTGTAAAGATTTCAGAAGTTGAGTTTTACAGTCAAACTAAGAAAGGATTAGCCTTGGCTAAAAACATTTAGTTTGAGTGATTGAAGCTTTTCATTTACATTTCCTTTGCAGTTACAGCTATTTGCATGTGCGTTGATTCAGTTTCCAGAGAAACCTTAACAAAGGGGAAAGCAAAACTGAATAAACCCAATTCAGAGAACTGGTAAACCATAAAGTCTTACTCCACTTCTTTGACTCCTAAGCTATTACTTCCCTTCACATTTGCCTTGTGAAGCTAGCACCTCTCTCCACATTTAGCTGAAGAAATGCTGCACAAAAATTGCTCCCTTTCTTTGTTTTATGAAATACTTCAATAAAAGTATTAAGTAGACAGTAAGATATGTAAGGCTGGAGAGAAGCCATCTGGACTTGAGATGAAAAACTGGGAATTCTGTGCATAAAAATAGTATTTAAACCCACAGAAGTGGGTGATTCAATGTATTGAGCATAACAGAGTATAGAAAATGAAATCTACAAATGAGCACTCTAAGCCTAAGCCCTGAGTGAAACTGCAGCCAACAATTTGGCTTCAAAGAGAAAAGATATAGCTAAAAAAACAGATGGAAGCAACCGAATTGGAAGAAAAAACGGAAATGAATCATTTGTGTCTCAGCTGAGGAGAATGTATGGCCATTTCTACCAGATGCTACAGAAAGTCAAATAAGTTGAATGCAAAATGTGTCTAGAGTGCTTTCACAAGGAGACTGGCAATATCACTGCTAGTCTCAGTGGAGTAGTAGGGGTGGACATCAAACTAAGAGTGCAAAAGGGAGATCAGGAATTGAGACAGACAATAGGCCATTAGTAAGTATTTAGTTATGAAAAGGAGAGGAATGGAGCTATAGCCAAAAATAAAAGAATGTGATTACAGAAAGATATTGTCTCATTGCCTTTGTATTTTTAAGAAATGGGAGATACTAGAACTGGATGCGGTGGCTAATGATTAAGTTATCGCAGTACTCTGGGAGACTGAGGCAAGAGGATAGTAAGTTTGACACTAGCTTGGGTAGTTTAGAAACTTAGCAAGACACTATATCCAAACAAAGAATGGGGATGTAGCTTAGTGGGAAGGCCCTAGGTTCAGTGCTCAATACAGAAAAACAAAAACAGAAGAAATGGAACATGCTAAAGCTTGTTTGTTCGCTGTTAGGAATGAGCTGATTTAGACTGCATGGATGAGATAAATAATGCAAAAAGAGGAATGACCTCACTGAAAAGAAAGGACACGCCAGCGTCAGTTGTGAGGAAGGCACTTGCAGCAGCAGGAGCACTTTTTTGTTGTTGCTGGAGGAAGAGGAAGGAATTGTGTCTGCGTTTAAGGACTTAGTGGTAGGAGGATGAAGGTCTTGCCATTAGGCAAATTTCTTAAAGACTTGCTCACTGGTGGGGGTTAAAACGAGACCTCTGACTGAAGCCGGAAAGCGAGAAGTGTGAAGCGAGGGGAGAGTCAAGGCGACTCAGCACGGTCCCGCTGGAGCACAGCAGGTGAGGTGACAGAGGGGCGTGGTCAGCCCCTGGGGTTGAGAAGAGATCTGTGGTGCCCTCTTGAAAGGATGAGCCCAAACAGAGGGATGGAAGTCGGGTTCTTCGAGATGAGGATGTCAGACAGTGGATGAAGCCATACAATAAGACACCTGAGGCCCAGCACAAAGTGGGATGAGAGCAAAGGCCCCCGATAGCAGCTTCCTATGTGACAGGCACATGACAAGGAACAGGCATGAACTCTGGGGTCGCCCTGGCTTCAAATCCTGATACAAGCACTTTGCAGGCTTATAAACCTGTTTTTTACTGTAAAATGAAAATATAAATACCACTTTGCAAATGAATGATTAAAAATATTGGCTGTAAAGCTGATGAGTGACATACAGTAGGTGTATAAAAAACAGCTATTATTGTATCAATTACAAACAATTTCTGAGGATTTAAATTTAACTCCAAAAGCTTTGCCAGACTGCAAACAAGCAACTAATATAGCTGGCAATTATCCTTACCATTTTCCATTATCTTCTCTGTTCTAGAATATGAAGCCAGAATTGGCTAAGAGTGTCCTCATTACGCTTACTGGAATAATTGTTTTGCAGCCGAGAGCCTAATGCTTACCTATCTTATTTCTGGTTTATGTTGTTTTACTATATTAACATTGCAATATTAATATCATTTTAAGCTCTCTTTATGATACATTTTGAAGATACAAAAGATAATAAGTACTAAAACTTTGGTGTCCCCAAAAGAGATGGAAGGAGAATCTTGCCCATTTAAAGCATTTTTGTTTATACCATAAAATTTCCCTCCAACCTCTGATCCCCCTGTAGAATTTAGAAAAAAGGAAAACAAAGAGACAGACCAGAGAAGAGAGACTCTTTATGCCAATTTGGGGTATGAAAGAAAAGAGTAAGGTGGGTGAATTGCTCCATTGCATTGTTTGTAAAACAGGTCCTTGTAACAAGTCCTGAAGAAATCTGCAGCACGCATAAAGAAATTCAGGACCACATGGAATCAGCAGTCAGAACTAGTGTTACCAAAATCCCGGGACTACAGACTGCAAGAACCTGATAAAGTACCAGATGAATATTCTTATTACCTATGCTATTTTAAACCAATACTAAATTTCTTTTTATCTCTTTTACAATTCAACAATCTAAGGTTTTATGATTTTGTGTAATACATTTGATTGCTAACTGTTTTTGATTATATAAAGTTAGGCTTTTGAGATAATTAGGAGATTCAGGGGAAAGTACCTGAGTCCTATAATTACCCACTGCTTTCCAGTAGGTAATTATCAATACTTGTTGCATTTTTTTTTTTCTGTGTGGCTGTGCTGTGTGGCTCTGTTACAATATAGTTGGTGCCTAAAATACTCTCTTTGGAATGAAAAAATATGAGGTACCTGCCTTCATCTGAAAAGACTAAGAAGAGTATTACATGATGGCTAGATTCCTATGTCATTGTTTTTCACATGCTACAAATGGTCTTACCATGAGCTAAATATGTGACTAAATTTGAGCTACAACTAATAGTCAAAATAAGGTGATTCACCTGTGCTTTAAATAGAAAAACTTCATTAAGAGTTTCATTAGGCTTGTTCTAACAATACGTAGATTTGAAATTCATTGTTAATAGATTCTGCATCTCTTTAAAATAATTTCTCTTCAAAGTGATAACAGGTTGGGGGAAATTTATAGAAGAAACAATAATGTTTTAAATGGGCAAAATTCTCCCTCCCTTCATTTCCAGGGAGACTAAAGCTTTTAGCACTTATGATCTCTATCTTCAAAATGTATCATAAACAGAGCTTTAAAATGATATTAATATTGCAATAATGTCTATTTAACAGAGAGGCAAACATTTCAATCCAGACTAGAATTAGATTTCCTTGTGTATTAGACTCTTGCAACCTTTGCTGCTGTGTGGAACAAAATGCATTTTAAAAACTCATAAAAGTTTAATTTTATGATTCCAAGGGGAAAAGCTACAGAAAAATAAGTGTAAGGGCAGTTCACAAAGCAACCCATTAAAACTGGTGTCACAAAGAGCTGTCTTTAAGTAAACTTGTCTTAGATCAAACTTCTGTGATATGCTCTAGATATATTCTGAAAGACACAAAGTAACTTCAAAAATCTCTTTATAAAAGAGCTATTTTGGAATTGCAATGTCCCCCAATGACCCATGGGCAAAAAGCACCCCTAGTGTGATGTTATTGGGATATAGTAGAACTGTTAAGAGGCAGGGCCTAAGGAGAGAGCTTTAAGTTATTGGGGCTATCCCCTGGAAAGAGATTGTGGGACCCTACACCAACCCTTGCTTCCTGGCTATGAAGTGAACAGTTTGTTCCTCCATGTGTTTCCTACCATGGCGTGCTGTCTCAGCCCAGGCCCATTGCAAAGGAATCAACTGCTCATGGACTAGATCCTCCACAATAGTAAACACAAACTATTTTACCTTATAAGTTAATTATGTCAGGTATTTTGGTATAGTAATAAAAAGCTGACTAACTCAGGGGATATGTAGATGAAAGGCTTTTGAAATTCTGATATTCTAATTTGAATATTTGGAACGTGGCAATGCCTTATTCTTTCCCAGCAGCACCTCTACTAGTGGCACTTCATTTCTAACCAATTATATCCCTTAACCTCTTCCACTGTAAGGGCAGAATGGGTGTCCTAAAAGACAAGAGTTTGACCTAGTTTTGGGCTTTTGCCTTAATGCTGCTTATTATAGAGTTTCAGCAAATAATACAACACTGTTTACACTAGTCTTTCAAAACTCTCCCATGTACCGTGAGAGAGAGTATCGATACAATTCTGGAAAACTATTAAAAATAAATGACAAGTGAAATGTTTATTTTAGGACATCATGTTATAGTAAGATGATATTAGTGTAATAAAATTCGCAGAGGATATGGTTTAGCCTAGGTATAATCAAATTCACATCTAATTCACTTTTCCTTGGTGTTTACTATAGTGATGAAATCAGGGAATACACAATTATTAAGCAGAGCAATTGAATCTCAAATTCAAAAGACAGCAGTTGGAGAGATAGGACATATATTAAGATACACTTAATAAAATATAAAGCAATAGGACTAAGTACAGGAAGGTGTAGTTCACATTCATTTAACAAACTGTCTTAGAGGAAGTAATACTGAAAGAAAATGGATTTCTTTTTTTGAAACTTGTTTTTATTTGCAACTAAAAGTTGTGTATGTTTGTGGTATACAAAGTGATGTTTTGATAAATCTATATATTGTAAAGTCACAATTCCCAAACTTAATAGTCCCTTTCTTTCATCTTTAAAGGCAGCAATGCTGCATTGTTCTTGGATCCTTCTTCCATTTCACAGCTTTCTCAACACAACAGGAAAAGTTTTCCTCCTTTAAAGATTCATGTTGTTGGCCTGGAGCCACCTGAATAAGTCAAGAGAGTCTCTCTCTCTGAAGTCCTTCATGGAAAATGCAGCATGTCCACTGCTCCTGAGGACTTGGAATTGAATGATTTTGTTGGCAATTAATCTGTCTCCCACACTATGACACCAAACTTTTTACTATCTAGTCTTCTTTTTTTTATATTTAGCTTCAGTAGACTTTATCTCTAATTTGTGAACAAACTTTTAACAACCAGATCTTTACATTTCTTGAACTTTTTCATTTTTGCAGAACTTGCTTTTTTTCCCCCTATTAAGCCTGATAATGATTTTACCCATTGAATTCTCTGAGTTTCATAATACTCCACCCTAATCTAAATCTTAGCTATACAGGAAATATATTATTACTTTATTTTCTTTAAAACAATTTGAATTTGTTTCTCAACCCTCACTTTCCTCTTCCTTTCTCAGTAACTACTAGAATAGTCATTCTCTTAGTATCTTGCAAAAATCCTAATCATTTTAGGCAGAGAAAAATCATTTGAGAATTTCCTTTTGGTCTATTGGTTTCTGCTGAGATGTAAACCTGGTTGTCCAAGACCAATGTTTGCTTCCAATCCAGTTCTGTTGTTTCTCTGCCTCACCATGGGAGATCTTTGCTGAGCTCAGGAAACTTGGATTCCACAGCAGCAAAGAGATTTCTGCGGGCTTCCACATATCCTTTCCCCTCCAGCAACCTTTGTCTTCTCTGAGGTACTACTGCAGATCCCCTAGACAGAGCACCAAATGCAGAACCTCTAATTCCTCTTGCCTTCCTGGGCCTTACGTGTAGTATCCTTTATTTCCTTCTTTTCCTTGCTGCTTTTGTATACAAACACCTCTTTCTCCTACCCTTTCATGTGACTTTCTTGAAAAGACTTGATTTCTGGATGCAAAGCTTGGAAATAGTCTGCTTAGAACTACTGCTTTTCAGAAAGCCTTCACAAACATCTGTTGAGATAAAGGAAGCAACTTGAGACATCTTAAAAACAATAGAAAAATATTGCCACAATGGAACACAAATTAATAAAGTCAGAAATGATTTCTATATGCTATCTTTACTTGCTATTGCAGATTTGTATCTCTCCAGAGTTGATCTTATCAGTTTGCCAGCTAGATGTGTACAGCAGGTTCACATCAAATTGCAAAACATGTCTTGAAATTAAGCATTCTGACTTTAAGCTTAACAAATAGACATAGAGTCCTAGTAGGCAGATTGGGGCTTGGCAGGTCTAAACTGGGCTGAAAATATAGCTCAGTGGTAGAGCATTCATCTAGATGGCCCTAGGTTCAATCACTAGCATTGCCAGCCCCTCCCAAAACCTGAACTGTGCATACAGACTATGTAACATAGGAAATGTTTTCACTTCAGATGAAATAATAACAATTAATACTGTTTATTTTTAGTAGAAATATTAGTAACATCTATCAATTAAATATTTAATTATTTTATTATTAAACATTATTAAAATTGTTCAGTTATAATAACATAAAAGACCGAGTATTTATTCTCAATGAAATCTCACAGCATACCAATGAAGGAACTGAAGTTTGGAGTAGTGTAGAACATGAATGAACTCCACCCAAGGAATGTAAATAATTGCCGCGGTCCAGCCGGGCTAGGTCCAGAGTCCCCGAAGGTGGGCTGAGCATTGGCACGTGGAGAACAGACACACAAACAGCTCAGAGAATGCTTGAATCTGCTTCGCTTATTGTAAGCTCTAACAGAATATTATATACTTTCTTTTTGGTCAGGGTTGAAAGTTTAGATAAAAAGAATGAAATCAACAGGTGTTTCTATGATAACATGGTTTCTATAGTTACATGATTCGTTAGTATAGGCAGAAAGTTTATATTTAGTTAAAGACCTTGAAGCATGTTTTTGCTACTAATAAATGATCCACTGTGGTAGCCTATCTAAAAGCCTGCAAAACACAAGATTATATTCAGCCCTAATTTAGCCCCC